>APFE030766457.1:67912-85165 GCA_000404065.3 Pinus taeda | reverse complement strand
TCTGGAAATGCCACACCGTTTAAGGTACAAGTTAATTTTGAAATCCCCATCTTCGAGGGTCAAATAGACGCAGATGCCATAGATAAATGGTTAAATCTGTTAGATGGGTATTTTTTTGTTCATGAATTTTCAAGTCGGGAAAAGATTGTTTTCGCTCTTCTCAAAGCAGCCCCCCACGTCAAGGACTAGTGGGAAACCTACTGCGAGCAGAAGGATGAAAGTATAGGCTCGCTATTTTCAACCGCACCCACTTGGAATGACTTCTGGGATGCCATCAAGGAGCAGTACTACCTTGTCAAAAGCTATGAGGACAAATACATCAAATGGACCACACTGCGGCAAGGATGAGACCAAGATGTGCCAGAGTTCACAAACACGTTTCATACCCTTCGCACACAGTTGGGTATCAAAGATTTTGAGCTGCATCCGGTACTCAAATACCACGGCTACCTACACAGATACATCCAAGAAGAGATGAAGTTCTTGAACATCTCCTCACTCAACACAACATACCGATACGCTGTCAAAATCAAGCAAAATTTCAAACAGAAGAAGCAAGACTTTGGATCTACAAATCCGAAGACCAAAGGACAAAGCCAAGGCGAGGTGAACCAAGACAACCCGTCGAAGCCGCAAGAAAAGAACAACACCACGAAGCCGAAGAAGGACACAAGAAAGTGGTGTGAGTTCCACAAGAGTCCCACTAATAACATAAGTGAGCGTTGGACCAAGCAGTCGTTGGTGGCCGAGTTGAAGGCTTCTGAATCAGATGCATGTTCCGACCCTAAGCCAGAACCCAATAAGGAGAATGGCAAAGGGAAGTAGATCATTAATTTGGAGCCCAGCGCCACTGTTGCCACCGCTAAGATCCAGAAGCATAAGCCTAAAGACCCAGAGGAGGGGGAGCACCTTTTCCACTCACAAATGTGGGTGAAGGGTTCACCGCTGCAATTCATTGTTGACGGTGGGAGCTAGAAGAACCTCGTTTCAGCGGAGGTCATGAAGCGGTTGGGCCTACCGACTACACCACACCCGTAGTCGTACATTATCAAGTGGCTTCATGAAGGACGATATCTCAAAGTCCGCCAGCAGTGTTGCCTTCCCTACAACATCAAGCCCTTCACAGACGAGGTATTGTGTGATGTTACACCTTTGGATGTTTGTGATGTACTATTAGGCCAACCATACTTGTGGAGGCGACATGTTGTGTATGAGTCAAGGCCTCACGCTGTTATTATTTCTTTGGATGATTCATTATATAGGATACTGGAGGTAGCCCCACGTACCAGCACCTCTTTGATCGCTGCTAAGAAAGGCAGCAAGCTCATCTCCCAGACTAGGAAATTCATTTTTTGTCTAGTTCGCTCCCAAAGTAAGGGGAAGATTGTTGCTACATCCATGACCCCTATGAATGGTTCCTCTATGCAGCAGCAACAACAGAGGGATACAGTCATGACAGAACACATCGAACAACTTCTCCTCACCCACAAGGGTACCATACAAGCTTCAAGTGGGCAACAAAGTCTGGTTGCATCTGCAGAAAGAACGCCTTACAAGAGCCCATCAGAAGCTCCGACCACACAACATGGTCCTCACACCATTACCAAGGCAGTGGGACATAATGCTTTGGAGCAAAACATTCCTCCATTCCTTTGCTTATGCCAAGTGTTTAATGTGGACCATCGCCGACCATGCTTCCCACCATTACTGGACACATCAGAGTTTGCAGAACAACTCACTAGAGACCCAGCTCACCAGAAGCTTCCTCATCTCAGGGTGGAACTCAATGCAATGGGGACCATTGCTTCGTAAGGGGGGAGGAATGATCCAGATGGATGTTGCTGGCCACCCACCTATCCCATTTGGACCCCCACAACTATTTCTTTCAGTTTTTCAATTTCCTAAAATGTAGCACAGTTTACTATTTTTAGCAGTTTTTTGGGTCCTGAACTTCTGAAGCCGTTTTGAGGCCCTAAACGACGTTTTTTGGGAAATATGGGGGAAACATGGGTCCATGGACCGATGTTGCCCTTCCCAAAGTGGTATTTCTCGGTTAGATATTTCTAACGAGCTATTGTACACGTCAAACGAAGATCGTATGCCAAAGTTACGACCCCAGGAAATCGATGTACCAATTTACCCAAACGGGGCCCACAATTTGGTGTTTCATCTTCTAGGGTTAGGTTTTGGGATGTGAATGGTTTTCCATTGTTTCTCAACAATAAATAGGCCTTCGAGCTTCATTGTAACATAGTTCAGAGGCATGTAGCCACCACATCTCTTCTCATAGATAAGCTACCATCGCCCTAGCTGTTTATTTCCATTTTATGTTTGTAAGCATATCTCAGTATTTTACATTAATGAAATGAAGTATTATTTTTGCTGCATCTTTGTGTTTATGGTTCTCCCTGTAATTTGTTGCATTCTTGTTTAAATTCGAATCAACCAACACTGTTTTACCTAGATTCTCAATGAATCCTTGCTTGGAAAGGGGCTTCCTGTAGATCTTCAACCTATGCCCATTGACGAGCATGGGGATGGCTTCTTCATCAATGGTCTAGATTAGGATTGAACCATTGTCATTGCATTTTTCTATTGTGTATGGTCCTAGCCATCTTGTCCTCAGTTTTCCCTTGAAATCTTTATATCTTGAATCATACAACAACACCCAATCTCCTTGCTGGAATTGTTTTTCTTTGAGGTTTCTGTCATGCCATATTTTCCTTTGAAGTTGGACTACCTCTAAGTGTAGAAGGGCTTGCAATCTCTGTTCATCCAATCCATTAAGCTGAAGCAATCTTTCCTTGTGTGCATGGATGAGATCTAGGTCTAGCTGAGCTGCCATCCTTAATGTGTTATATTCAAATTCTATTGACAACAGAGCCTTCTTCCCATAGACCAGCTCATAGGGTGTGAACCTTGTGGTGGTTTTCCAGGTGGTGTTATAGGCCCAGGTGGCCTCAACCAATCGATCTGCCCAATATTTTCTACTACTACTCACTACCTTAGGCAAAATTCCTTCCAAAGCTCTGTTAGTAACTTCCACCTATCCATTTGCTTGCGGATGATAAGGGGTGGAAGTTTTGTGCTTAATCTTGTGATGTGTGAGCAGGTCTTCAACCAGATTGGAGGTAAACTGACTCCCTTGATCTGTGACTAACTCTCTTGGATAGCCAAACTTGTAAAAGATATTTTCGCTCAAAAACTCAGCTACTTTTTCTTCTGTTTCTACCTTGATCACCTTTGTTTCTGCCCATTTTGTCAGATAATCAGTACACACAATGATGTAAGATTTCTGTTTTGAAGGAGGGTTGATAGGACCCACAAAGTCCATGCCCCACTTCTCAAATGGCTCGAAAGTCACTTGAGGTTGCAGGGGCATCTCATCCCTTGGAGTAGGTTTCCCCATCCTTTGACATCGTCACATTCGCTGATATATCTCCTGATATCTTGATGAAGAGTGGGCCAATAGTAACCTGCTTGCAGAAATTTGAAGGCAGTCCTCTTTGCTGTAAAGTGGCCCCCACAGGGCCCATCATGACAGGTTAGGAGGATGTCAAAAAATTCCTCCTCCCTGACACATTGCCTCAAAATTTGAATTGGGCCAAGTTTAAAAATATTGCCCCCAATCCAGGTGAACGGGGCACTCTTCCTCACGATCTTGCTCTTCTCTTTTAAGGACAAGTGTGGCGGAAACTATGCTGAAACCAAATAATTTGCTATATCAGCAAACCATGGAGAGAGTGTTGAAATAGCGAATAGGTGTTCATCAGGAATTTGATCATCCACCATTCCTTCTTCACATGCAGGTAGATCTAGTCTAGACAGAAAATCAGCAACAACATTTTCCTTACCCGGTTTATCAACAATGGTCAAATCAAATTGTTGCAATAAAAGCAACCATCTAATGATGTAAGCATTTTCATCCGGTTTATTCATCAAATACCTAATTGCAGCATGATCAGTGTGTACGAATGTTTGATAGCCGGTGATGCATTGTATGAACTTATTTAGGGAATGGGCTATAGCTAGGAGCTCCTGTTTAGTTCTAGTGTAGTTTAGTTCAGCCTTGGACATGTTTTTATTAACAAAATATATTGCATAAGGTAGCTTCTCCTCAACTTTCCCTAAGGCTACTCCTATTTCTTTGTTCGAGGCATCTGTGTGAATGTGGAAAGGTAGGGCCCAATTTGGACCTCTCAAAATTGGGGCAGTTACCAGTTTACCTTTCAAGGTATCCAGAGCCTCTTGACAGTTGTCAGTCCATATGAACTCAGCATCTTTTACCAAAAGGCCAAACAATGGAGAGGCTAGCTTACTAAAATCCTTGATGAATCTTCTATAATACCCTGCTAGGCCTACAAAACTCCGAACATCTCTTACCTTTTGAGGAGGTGGGACCCTTTGGATGATAGCAATCTTGTTGGGATCCACCTGTAACGCTTGTTGAGAAATTGTATGACCTAGCACAGTCCCTTCAGTCATTAGGAATTTGCATTTTTCAAGGCTGAGGGACAGGTTCATTTCAATGCATTTGGTTAAAACTTTTCCCAAGTTATTCAAAGCTTCCTGGAAATTAGAACCATAAGGGGTAAAGTCATCCATATATATTTCCACTGAATCATGTACTAGTTCAACAAATATGCTCAGTACTGCTCTCTAGAAGGTGGCGGGAGCATTGCACAACTCAAAAGGAAGGACCCGATAGGCAAACGTACCCCAAGGACAAGTGAAAGTGGTATTATCTTGGTCTTCCAGGCTGATTTGGATCTAGTTGTACCTACTAAACCCATCTAGGAAGGAGAAGAACTTCTTCCCTACCAGGATATCTAACACTTAATCTATGAAAGGCAAAGGGAAATGGTCCTTCTTGGTGGCCTTATTTAGTTCACGATAATCTACATAGATTCTCCACTTCACATTTTTCTTTGGCACTAGCACCAAAGGAGAAACCCATTCACTATCAGAAATGGGGTAGATGATCCCTGCATCCAGCAACTTTTGCAGTTCTTCTTTGACAATGTCCTTAAGGGATGGATTCATCCTCCTTTGAGGCTGTCTGACTAGTTTACAATCTTCTTTAATGTAAATGTGACGAGTACAGACTGAAGGGTGGACTCCCTTCATCTCTTTATAGCTCCAAGCAAAAGCATCCAAGTGATTGTTCAATAAGCTACACAGTTCTTTCTCCTGAGAGGTGGATAGGGATGAGTTGATCTTCAAGGTTCTTTCTTGGCCAAATTCCACATTCTTAACTCGGAGAGAGGTTGGATCAGCCACACAGAGATCAACTACAGGATTAGTCTGGGTTTCTTCCACCAACTCTTCTAATGGAAACACACTAGGGGGTGGATTCTGAATCAAGTTTTCAATAAGGTCATCATTGGTTTGTGGTCCCCCCATGGTAGCCTCTACTGTACACAATGGTGCATAATAGACTTCATCCTCATCTTCCTCCTCTAACCAAAGGGGTAGATCATGTTCTAACAGAGGTTGGGCAGGAGGATATAGGACTAGCTGTTTGGACATATGCTCGTTCTTGATTGTCATGTTCCCAGCTCGATAACTAATGTAGGCATCTGCAGTAGCCAACCAAGGTCTCCCCAGGATGAAGGATACCCGGTGAGTTTTCTCTTCGGCTAGAGAACCAGGAAATCAGCAAGATACTCCCAGGAGTCAATAGAGACCATTACATCTTCCACAATCCCCTCAAGGGTCACAGTGGATTGGTCTGCTAACTACAGTACTATTGAGGTCTTCCTCAGGGAACCGTGAAGGTTGAGTTTGAGCATAGTGTACCTGGTCATCACATTAATGGCAACCCCTAGACTAATCAAGGTATGGGGGATTACAGTGCCATTGATGTCGACATCGACTACAGGACTCCCAGGGTCTAGATATTTCGAATAGATTACCTTCCCCAACATCAAGTCAGACAGTTGTCCTATGACATTGATAGTTGGGGCATCTCTCTTGTGCCTGCCTGGGTGTCTAAAGCACTTTGCCTTGATCATCTTGTTATATATGGGCACATCTTTTATGGCTTGGAGAAGTGATATTTTTACACATAATTGTTTTAATTCTCCCAGAAGTTCAGTTTCTTCTGGGGTCGGTTGTGTGGTTCCAGTTAGTCTCTCAGGAAATGGTGGAATGACTTTTGGTGCACTTTCCTATTTTTCTTCCTCCTCCTCCTTAAGGGGAGGTTGGCTATCTGGGAGAACCTTCCCAAACCATAGGGTAATCTCCTGAATCTCCATAGCATAGGTCAGACACGATGTTTCTCCACTATATACTTGTTGGGCCTATCTTTTGTTGGGGTTCGGGTTCGGTTGAGCAGGTATTTGGGGTTGTCTTGGTGGAGCTGGAGGTAATGGTTGTGGTTGAGCATGTGGTGGAGGTGCATTCCATTGAGGCTATGGCTGAGCATAACAGTGAAATCAGTGAGCAACTAGTGGAGCCTGGTACTGAGGAGGATATGACCAAGGAGGGGGTGTGGACCAGGAAGGATGAGTAGGGGGACCCCAAGAAGGCATGGAAGTGGCTTCGTTGGGGTTGTAATAGTTCTGGGATGTCCCTTGCATTCCCTGCTGGTATGGTTTGGGTCCATGTGGCCTCCTTTGGTTCAAGAAATAGAGTGGTTCAGTGGCTCCTTCAACCTTTTGATATGCAACTTTAATTCCAAGCAAGGAATGGCACTGATTCGTAGGATGGTCTTCCTCACATACTAAACACACTTCTATAGAGTGCAATGGACATCCGTTCCTAGGATGATTTCTAGTGCACCTGGGACAAAATATGGTCAAAGCCCTCTTAGCTTCCTCTTGCTTCCTTTTGATATGCAGGGTATCCATTTGCATGGCAAGAATCTGCCGAATCTCACTCTTGAAATCTTCCATCCGATTCTCAAGTTTGTTTCTAAGGGATGAACTGGATGAATATGTACTGGCTAAAGGTTGACTTCCCCTACCTCTCTTTCTAGTTGACCTGGAATGGTTTTTAAACACAGTCTTTATGTCATCATAAGGCAGTTGGTAATGTCTCCCCCAACCAACAAATGGAGGGTATCTAGAAGGTCTTCAGGGACTCCTCTAATCATAACCAACTTCAGAGATTCGAGATCTAGTGTGCACCTGGCCCTTTTATAACTAAGTTGAAACCTTTCTTCATAGTCTTTTAAAGATTCATCACTTCCCATGGTCATTCAGAAGATTCTTCCTTGGTATCTTTTGACCTACAGTAGTCCCGGTACTTGTTGTTAAAGGCTTGCTGCATCTGAGCCCAGGTTGTAATACTGTTTCCAGGTAACCCCATGAACCAGCACAATGCTGCATCCTTGAGGGTAGAAGGAAACAATTTCAACTTCTGCTCGTCCTTTGCATAGTCATAGGTTTGACAAAGAACAACAAATTCAAACAAGAAGGTATCAGGATCCTTAGTACTCTGTCCATGGAAGTGAGGTAAGGCTGAAGGACTTATGTTTTTCATTTTTGTGTCCCCATTGGTCTCTCAGATAGGAAAGGAACCTTCTATTCTTTCCCCATCTCCTCTAACGTTTTTGTTTTCAGCCATGGTCTCAGGAGGAATGGTTTCTTGCTCTTCTTCTGTTATAGGATCTTCGTATATCTCTGGAGGTTCACTTATAGGTTCTTCTGGATCACTGCCACCAAAGAAGAGAGAAGGGTGACTTAGTGATGTGGTGGGGGTTTTGGGTATGAATTTTCCTGAATTGTCTCTGTTCCTATGAGGCATGAAAGGAAATCTCTTTTTGTGGGTGAATTTTGTGTTTTCTCTACTTGTACCTGCAAAACTGAAATGGATTGACCAACAACTTGCAACTAACTGAAATGAATCTTGCTGAAATGGAAATTGCAGAATTGAAATGAAAGCAGGAAATGTCTAATCTACACTTGTTGAAATGAAATTGCAAAATTGAAATGAAAGTAGGAAATGTCTAATCTACTTTTGCAGAATTGAAATGAAACAACTACTATACTTTTGCTAAAATAAAGTACTTAGCAGAATGTTGCAGTAGAAAATAGAAGAAAAGCAGTGATCACAAAATCCTTTGATGCATCCCCAGCAATGGTGCCAAAAAGAGTGGTGAGCTCCAGTATTGTAGCAATAATGCTGCAACTCCTAGGGCTCCCTTCTTTACTTTTATCAACTCGGTGGTTCGTAACAAACTTGGAAGTGATGGTGTTGTATGCACAAGTACTAGTTCTTACTGCAGGCTATCACTTGATCAGATGGCGCAAGTTTTCTAGGAGCTTAAGCAAACTTCTATGAGTTCTCAGAAGAAGCTTTTACTATGAGGGAAGAAAGATAACTCTACAGGGCCTATTTTACTTGCAAAAAGAGAAGGAAAACCAAAATGAAACACAAACCCTAGCAAACCCTAGTTTACCCACTAACCCTACTTGTGAAAGAAAAGAGATGGAAACTACTGATATGGGTGCCATTGACTACTGAAAAGTTAAATTTCATTTATTCAAGCTACTTCTGAAGAGAAACGACAAGAAATCATCTTTTTGTACTTTCAAGTACTTTATGTGGAATTATTATGCTTATGATTTGACTGGTTGTGACTATGTAGAGGTTTGATGACAAAGGACGATGGAGTCAGCTTTTGTAGATGGTGAGGAAGGTGTGGAGAGGTCCTAAGAAGCCCCTAGTACCCTTCTAGAGACTTCCATTGCAATCAAACTTCGAAAATCACTCGCAGGAACTTCTACAGGACACTACAGGGGATCTACAAGAGATTCTACAGGAGGAGGTCGAAAGTGGTTTTTTGGAGGTTTGAAGGTGGAAAAATGATAGGAAAGGGGGAATGAAGGTTTGATGAAGATTTCGAGGGGTCTATAAATTGTCAAAGAAGATTAGGGCCAAAGGAGATGGTTGGATTTGTTCGAATGGTGAGAAAACAACTTTATGGAAGAACAATGTAGAAATTAGGGCAGACTGGCGAAATGTGGTGAATGAGTGGGGGAAATCTTGAGAGATGAACTGGTACAGGCTGTGTTATGGAGGAATGATGAGCTAGAATGTTTTACAAGAGATCTGCACACTTACTTCTCAAAACTGACCAAAGCAAGAACCAAAAAACAGAGTTTTGTCTATTTTAACCTAAATTCTGACCTAAAACCAGAAAAATGCCAAACATTACTTTATGAATAGAAAATGATGCGAGAAAACCATGGTGAATGAACATGAAATGATCTAAGCATGTGAATCCAAACTAATATCAACTTCTCCAACTCGAAATATCACACTAGCAGTTGCATTGGAAGGGCAAAAACTGTGTTTTTGGTGGTAACAGTAGTGCCTTTACCTCAAATCATGGTCCCAAGGAGGGATAAAGGAGATCAAGACCTGCTGGTAGCCTTTTTGGATATTTTTCTATTACTGCAGCAAACTACTTCAGCAACTTGAAGCAAAAACAATTGTTCTAACCATCAAAACCAACCTAATTTAGCAATGCAAGATTAACCTAAACAACAGAAATTATCTCATGAATGCAAGCAAAAGCATATGAATACATGAAGGAGGTGTTGGGAAACTTGGGTTGGGCCCTAACCCAAGAGCTTTAGCCCTCTATAAAAAATCAGTGCTGGTTCAAAACTTGGTTCATCTTTATTTATCAAAAAATAGCAGTTACATCACAAAACTATCTTCAAAAAGAGCTCGAAAATGAGCTGAGTACGAAGTTGCACAAAAGTGCGAAAATATAATATGAAATGGCTAACCTACTGAGGCTTGAAGGCTTCTTATTTATACAAGTGGGGACTCCCAACAATCCTCCTAAACTTAAGGAACTTGGCTGCCTAGAACTAAAGATAACAGCAGCCTTACTTGACTTGCTCAACTGCCCCTTGGAGTCATCAATGTGGGCCTTTGTACTCTGAGTTGTTGATGAAGAATTTGAGGAAGGGGTCCTTAATGAAGGAGACACCCCTCCTATAAGTCCTCATCCCTGTTTCCTCGAGTTTGGCTGTCATTTTTCTCATAAATTCCCGGTCCTTGTCCAAAATTGTCCAAAAAATCTGCAATAACCACTCATTAGACTACTTGGCAAAGTGACCATCCCCATTCACTCTATTGACATAAATATATTCAAAAACATGCACAAATATATTGAGAATGGTGGATTAAATGCAAATAATAGGCAGAATGAGCCCATATAGTTACCCATTTCTGGGGATCATCAATTCTCGAGGACATGAAACATGTGTTTTGATCCCCACACGACATATTGACATATCATTGTTCGTGAATCTGTTGGAAGAATGAAGCCCTTAGTTAGTTCTTCATTAAGCTTCAAAGTTAATGCTTGTAGGATGAATCAAGTGTCTATCAGGGCACTTTAATTCACCCTAGAAATTCCATTTTAATCCTAATAAGAAAAATCATAGAAAATGGACTATCGTAAAAAAGGATTAATCTTGGTCCCACATTTGCAAAACTCACTAACCAAGACATTCAAGAACTGCAAAAGAATGGGGATAAATATAAGGAATATTATCAAAATGTATTGGAATGTGTGGATATGGAACTCATTCTCAATTTGTATAGATCACAACAAGTACAACTCGACATGATGAATGACTTCCATGAGAGGGATCCTAGTTGCCTATTTGACCTAACTCACCTAACCTATGCTTTGAATATTCTAACTGGCCCCATCAATAACAAATTCTATAGTCAACCGAAGGGTAATAAATTAGATGACATTGAAGAGAGTTCAAGTGCAGGTGAGGATGATGGTTATAGAATTGGAAGACAATAACAATGAGAAAGTGAATATATCCTCTGATGATTGTGGAGATTTTGATTATGTAATCCTTCAAATCACGCAAGAGATAATGGATGAATATCGTAGGTCGTGTAGGGGGTTAGTAGGGGAATGTAATTCTAATGAAGTATTCTTCCATTTGGATGAAGAAGAGGTAAATCTTCATAAGATGAAATGTGAATATAAAGAGAACCCTACTAGCTATCTCCTCCTAGAAGCAAATTACCAAAATCATGTAATGAATACCTTAGCCATTGTTATTCAAGAGAAATGGGAAGAAGAAAGGTCCAACTTTTCAACCAACCAAGATGAAGATAATATTGAGGATCTTGGTGATGAGTAGGAAGATGAGTCCTCGTTGGGTCCGCAAGATGACCAAGATGATTTTACGAGCACGTGTGTTGAGGAGGATGAGGTTATGGAAAGTAAAGTTGAGACTGACCTTATCTTTATCGAGGTTATCACTCATGATAACTCTCCTTTTGAAAAAACCTTTGGGAAGGTGATCCCATGAGCTCCTTGGAAGATGACATTGGAGATTAATTCTACATTGAAAAGGAGAAATGGGAAATTGTTAGGCCTCAATTTTATTGTGCTCCCATTTATGATACCGACAAAGAGGATGAGGCTCAAATTGCTTTTCCCTTTATCTAGGACATTACTTGCGATGACATATCCATCAATGCCTTTGGGAAGGAGAATTATTATTTTCACGTGCATGAATAGGGACAATTGGAAGTAATCAATTCTCCATTTAAAGAAAACCCAATCTCTTATGCTTATAATGAAGAAAGAAATGAGGCTCCTACCTATCCTCCTTATGATTATATATTCAAATCATTTGAGCCTTTAGATTATGATTTTGGGGAAGGGAAACCCATTGAATATGACACTTCACCCTTCCCTGTGCTTTTCCCTCTTGTTCATCATTTTGTGTCTTCCTCAAGTGAGTCCTTCGTCCCTTTTCATATGATCTCAAGTGACCATGACCCTTTCCCTTATGAATATGGTGTCAAGGAAAAACCCTTGATGGAATATACCTTATCCCCTTTGACTCATCCCCGAGATTATGATCTCTCTGCAAACTCCCCTCTCCAATGTGACCATCACTGTGGGAAACCTATTTGTTGCACTTCTTCTATCCCTTGGATTTTGTTCCCCTCTCATCATGACCTTGTGGAATTTACAAAGCATAATATTATAAGCAATCATTGTGATAGGGAGTTCTTAAGAGTGAACTTTCATTCAATCATTGTGTACTTAGAGGGAAAGCCCCACACTTCTAGATTGACCTATTCCCCTTCTCTTAGGGCTTCTTTTACATCAAATGGAGATCATGTTTTCACACCTCCCATCCACTTCGCCCTCAATATGATTGTGTCGACATTCGCTTCGGGTTCTGTTTCATGAGTAATCATACTGACACACATACGTATAGCGACATGATGATATGTAGGTTGAAATGGATTTATGATTACACTTAGTATTGCTATTACCATATGCACTTTAGGGTAGGATGCATTGCATACTTATTTTCGCATTAGAACTAATTTCATATGATATTTATCATGATATATTAGCTTCATTTAGATTTAAAAATTGCATTTGAAAGTTTATTTATATGAGTTGATTGTATGGGTCTCATCCAAGAATGTGTGATCATGACTCACCATGAAATCATGCTGACCCATGTTTTTAACCTATTATATGTGTGGGTAATAGGTCTATAGTAACCAAGATATTTTTGGAGTTCTCATGACCTCTCGTTTGAGTAGTTTCATCCACTTTTTCGAGAGATCACCTCCCAGTTGGAGCAAGATGTTACCCACCATTTTATGGGTGATATCCCTAGGAGAAAAAAATTCTCTAAGATGATCCTCACCCAACTGCCCCTTATACCCACCAACTATCTCATTGTGCCATTTCTCTGCACCTGAGCCAGTGATGTGGTCCCTCACCCATTTGTCATGATCGTGTGTTTGAAGGTGGGCCTCCTGAACCTAAAGGTATGCCTTATCATTTGGTAATTGAGTATTGTAGTTTTCTTATCATGGATACATTTGAGCATGGATTAATGGGGAGATTTGACGGAAAGAATGGGATAGGTTTGTGCTCTTATCCCCTAGACCTATTTCGGATGTTAACCTTGGACCCTAGTCCCATGAGATCTCTTTTACTGACCCTTGGGCTTTAGGGATGGTACTACATGGGAAACCTTAATTTTGGTTATGTGGTCCCATTCCCTCATCCATATATATTACTCCCCTTCCACTCATTATCACCCCCATTCATCATTTATTCCACCTGGGTCCACATTCCTCCATTGGGTCCACATAGGGTTAGCCTTCTCGTTTCACTTTCCCACACCTTAGGTCGAGCCTGGAATGATGCCCCAACAGTTGATGTAGCTAAAAATAAAAGTAAAAGCATAATTTACCACATTCAACAGGAAATTGTACCACAAAATGAAAAATATGTCCGAGACAAACACGTTTAGCATGTGGGAAAAATAAAATACATGAGCTCTACCCCATCATCATGCCCATCACCCTGGTTCAATCAAGCCCTAGATGAGCCTCCTTTATCATTTAGGAACCCATTATTGTCCCAACCCTTGGTGGGAAATGAACTGCCCTACCTTAAAGGGGGTATCCACTGCTATATCTCACAAATCATTCTCTTGTCCCTTTAGCCACAAGCAGTCAATTAAAGAAAAATCATAAAAGGAAAAAGGAATATAAAGAAGGGTGAAAAAATCAAGGTTGAGGAACCTTATGTGCTACGATTTCTCCCTCCTATACATTATATATCCAAGTGTGGGTTTCCTTTTTATTGGCTACCCTTGTACCCCAACATGTGGCCCAGGGCTACCCCTTTTCATCCCCTACTCCATTCATCTCTTTATCACGTGCCACCACCCTTTAAAGGGATTTATCTTTGTTTAAAATGATTTACCTTGGACATACTATCCCCTTTAGAAGTAGAAACCACGTAATATGATACTTGGTTAACCCCATTTGGAGCTTGGAGACATTAGCACATGCCAAAGCTCACTATGGAAGGTCATTCCATTATGAAGTGCCCACTTGTTGTACATGGTTTGTAAGCTCTTTCACTCGATTTCCTTGATGACTTGTTGTACTAGAGGGCTAGGGGATGTATTGGATCTTATCTGAAATTGTAGGTAGTCTCCATTTTGGGTTTGATCTCCATATACGAGGTCTTAACCCTCTAGAGGGCTACATTAGCACATGTAGGGTGTCTTTTGAGAGCCATGTGCCTCAAGAGTAGTAGTAAGCACACCATGGATTCCTAGAGATGTTTAAATATTGCTCAAGATTCATCTATTGGACGAGTAAGATGCACTCGTTTCACCTTTGCCCATCCAACACCACAGTTGTACCATACACTTGACAGATGACACAAGACATGTATGTTGATGTGGCATCATTTACACCATCATCTAAGCTCTTACATATGGTCTACAAGCATCTTCGACATACTTGGAGACCCATGAGGTCATTTGTGTGCCCTCACACCCATTGGGAGCACCACAGGTTTATTATGTGGAGAATAATGGACCAAGCCCTTTTCTGTTACTTTTGTGAGTCCTATTCATTATTATGGCACTTATGGACTTCATCAGTCTTCTTATAGGGCCCAACGACTTGCATTATTGATCATTTGACCTCTTGAGAAGCTTGTTATTTTGTTTATGAGCTAGCCTAGTGGGCTTGTCACTAAGAGTTTGTTATTTGCACATTATTTTTTATTTTAGGGGCTAATGTAGGCCCAAGTAGCTAAATCAAACTCATTAGGAGTGTATAAATACAAATTATGAGAGTTCATTTCTCATCATCACTTTTGTCTTGTATCTCTCTAGAGATTTCCGCTATTCCTTCTTAGTGGATGAAATTTTAGAGCATGGATGAATATTGATGTTTGGATTATCCTTTCTTGTCTTGGAGCTTCTTGATTGGAAATTTTATTGATGTTTGGATATATTACCTTACATGTAAGTAAAAATTTAATTCTATTTCTTCTTTTGATGATGATATTTTCGTTATACTAGTGCTAATTATTGCATGCATTTACTGCAAAATTGTGGAATTATGTTTCTATGTAGCATCTCTCTATGTATGGGCCATGTATGTTGAATGAATTCTCCTAGGGATAATTATATGATTGAATTTATCTTGACAAGCCATCTTACCTTACAAAATTAAGTGTAAAACCTTTTAATGCCACTCTCCTTTTCCCTAATTACAAGCAAAGTTGATCTTAGAGCCTCCTTGAGCTAGAAAC
Source organism: Pinus taeda (assembly GCA_000404065.3). Lineage (NCBI taxonomy): Eukaryota > Viridiplantae > Streptophyta > Pinopsida > Pinales > Pinaceae > Pinus > Pinus taeda. The sequence continues at coordinate 70,071 of APFE030766457.1, read as the reverse complement.
AAAACCTATTCTCATACTATTCCTAACTCAAATATCCCCAAAGGATTAGGCACTAGTCTACCATAAGGTGATCACTTAAAGAACCATTTTTCTTCACATTTCCTTCTTTATTCTAGGTCTAGCAACATTAGGACTCCTAGGGCATCATTTTCTTGACAAACCACCCATAGCAAAACTTCAATATCTTGGCCTCTACTGCGATGATGTGTCTCCTAGGCCTCCTCCAAATTTGAGTGAATTTTGACGGTGGGGTTGTGAGATATCCCAAGCCCTAACCTCGTGATTGGTTTTTTCCCTATGTTTCCCTAGGGTAGTTCCTCATAGGGTTCATTTTGAACCTTTAAGTGAAAATAATTTATTTAATCTGCTTCTCCCCCTTGTTTAGGTCAAGTTCATCATTGGTTTCTAAACTTCCTCCTCTTGACCTAGCTTGGGTCCGCTTGCTCCTGGGTGGTCCCATACCTCATCAAAACTAATTCACACTTGGGAAACCAAGTTCCATAAGGATTTTAGGGATTTGGAGCTCCTTTACAATTCACACTCCTTAAACATAGTCCTTAAATCCTCATCCCATTTTCTAGAAAGCTATGTACCTTGCTTAAGAAGAAAGAAAGTCCCATTCTTGAGTCTCCCCTAGGAAAAGGTTCATGAGATCACTTCACGTCCATCTTAGTCGATCTATCCTTCATAAGTGATTCTCTGTATATTAGGTCTCCTCCCATCGGTGAAAGCCCGTAAAGAGTAGGAAGTTTAGTTGTGGTGAAAGTAGGATTTAGCTTCATTGTTGCTCTTAACCTAACAAGTGCCCCTCTAGGACCCCCTGCTAGTTTGAGTGGTGACATCTCCCATAAATCCTATTGAAATAGGATAATCTAAAAGTCAAGTTGATAAAACACCTCTTCCTATTGATGAGATCCAACTGAATCTTGTTGAACATCTTCCAAGATTTTTTCACGAATCTCCTCATAATGTGCTCCCATCTTCTTTTTCTTGCATTGCTTGTGGAATTATTTTGGATAATATTGAATATGCAATCAACCCCACGAGGCATAATATGGAGGTTGATCTATTGATGCACATTCAAAGTCTTGAATAAAATATGGTTGAAAGAGATGTTTCTTCAATGGATTATTTGCACTCTCTCCCATCATCGACTTAAAACTCCTTGTATCTCGTTCTGCGTGATGAATTTTCTACACCAACAACCCCTTCAAATGCTCTTTATTCTCATTATGTTGGTCCAAGTGGTGATCAGGTACAAGGTAGTAATGTGTTATATCTAGAGGAAAGAAAGAATGAAAACACTTCTCATCTGCCTTCTAATTTCAAATCCTCAATGAGTCAAGATAATGATTTCCCCATTCAGGTCGTCCATGGAATCCATCCAATTAATTCATTTCCATTAATGAGTCATGAATAATTTTATTTCTTGATAATATATTTGGTGGTTTTTAAATATCTGATTAAATCGATGATTCCAATAGCTACCACCCAATTAATAAGGATATTCCTGACAATTTTCTACATACACTTGTTGATCTGATCGAACCCATGAAATATGATCGTCCAACATCTGAAGGTTTAAGGACATGTCAGGAAAGTGAGGCATTTTAGCCTTCTTTGATGGTTATGTCAAGTTCTCATGATCTTGAAAAAATACCTGAACTAGGTCAAAATAGGGTTTCCTCGCATGATTCTCCTCTCAACATAATATCACTGGATGTAAGCTCATTTAAAAAAAAAAAAAAAATCGATATCCAGATAGAGACGATAATCAGATGAAAGAGATTTATCTAGTCAATCTTTCCACAAGTGGACAACCTTTCATCGCTCTTGTACTAAATTTAGGGTTTGAATGTATATCTTCAAGACATGTACAAGGTCTCAAGGACTATTCTTTTGATTATCAAGATGGAATTTCTCATTGGGAGGAAGATTCCTTTCATGGGTTTGATATGAGGATAAATGTGAATGGATGTGCACATTTCATAGGTTTCAAGGGTTTTCATGTTCATGTTGTGTCCTGGCTAGAGAAGTCTTTTTTGGCAAACTCTCTTATTAACATAAAAGACCTTCTTCCTCTTACATTAGAGAAATTTTGAGGTAAAAAATGGGCCTAAAAAAATGTACAATCAAAATAAAACTTATAAGAACCAATA
>APFE030766457.1:48105-67562 GCA_000404065.3 Pinus taeda | reverse complement strand
AAGAAAACTACTTTTCAACTCGTATTTTCAACTTATCTCCTTGCAGTTTTACTCAAATTTCGAGTGGGAGCACTCTTTGGATGTGTAATTTAATTCCACATCCAAGGAGTACCCATGTTGCATACTTTCAGTGGACCTTGCTACATGATAAATGAGAAATACATGAAAAATTTCATTGCAATCACATTTTTTCATGTATTTCTTATTTTTCATGTAGCATGGGTCCATTGAAAGTATGCAACGTGGATACTCCTTGGATGAGGAATTAAATTCTACATCCAATGAGTTCTCCCGCTCGAAATTTGAGTAAAATCTTAGGGAGATAAGTTGAAAATACGAGTTGAAAAAAGTAGTTTTTTCTTTTTTACCTCTAAAATTTGAAGATGTAATCTAATTTTATTTTATTATTTCCACTATTATCTTATAATATTCCTTAGGAGGCTCATTTATACCTCAAAATTTCTCTAATGCCCTTGCTATGAAGCTAAGCATTCTTGTTTTTGTACAAGGCTTTCTCTAATATAATAGTGGTGTTCGAGTCATTTTGTGAAGCATAACTTGTGTGTTAATCCATTGTTTCCTCGAGCTTATACTAATATGAAAAGTTCCAATTTTGAATCAAAAGTTGGAATTTATGTTTCTTCATCTAAGCCTTTTCATCTTCCTTCATCTTTAACGCATTACACATTGTACCCGAATTTATTTGATGAGTTTTCTACACCAGCGATTTCTCTAAATCCTTTATATCTTTATCATGTTGATTTTGATTGCAATCAAGTACATGATGGTGTTGTCTCACAATAAAATGATGAAAAGATTAAATCCCTTCTTCATGATATTTTTAATTTTCAATCTTTAGCATGTGAAGAATAAGATTCTACATCTCGAAATGTTCAAGAATTTCCTCTAGTTGATTCATCCTCATTCTTAATCCTTGAAGAGTCTCATGTGTTAGATGCCAAATCTGATCAAATTAGTGGATTCAATGGTTTTCATCCTATTGAAAACGTGTTCACTAATACATCGAATGATAATTTCTCATATTCACTTGTTGTTCTCACCAAGCCACCGAAATTTGATGATCCACCTTTTCAAAGTTTAGGGGCTTGTCAGAGAGTTGAGAAACTTCAGCTTCCATTGATGGTTACGTCAAGTTCCAGTGATCTCGATGAGATCCCTAAACTTGGTCATATTAGGGTTTCCTCACAAGATTCTCTTTTTAGCACCATTTTGATGTATGAAAGCTCATTTTTGAAGGATTTTGATGTGAGTGATGTTTCTTCATGAGACTCTTTTCTTCTTCTATCAGCCGTTATGCTCCACTCTTTGTACTCTGATTTGTTTGTTGAATCAAGTACACTAGCAGTTGTTTTAAATCCTTTAAGTTCTCACCTTGCTGGTGTCGATTGTGATAAAGTACAATTTGGTGTTGTCTTACTTCCTGAAGGGGAAAATAATAAGAATCTTTCCCATCTTTCTTCTAGTTTTCAATCCACTATATGCGAGGGAGGAAATCACGTGACTCGTCTCTTTCATTCATAAAACTTATTTGGTTGATTCATTTTCATTTTTAATACCTTAAGAATATTATGCCTTGGGTAACCAGTTTGTCAATGTTGGAAGATCTTATCAAACTAACAATATAGTCAATTATCATTTTGATGTCACAACTGATGGTGACCATATGCATTCATTTGGTGATCTTACAAAGCCACTGATATTTGATGATCTACTATTTGAAGGTTCAAAGGCTTGTCAGAATGGTGAGGTACTTCAGCTATCGTTGATGGTTATGTCAGGTCCTCACATCTTTGACAAGATCTATGAACGAGATCATATTAGGGTTTCTGCGCTAAATTCTTCTCATATCATAGTTACACCAGATGAATGCTCATTTTTGATTGGTTGGAAGAGTCCAAACATGCAATAAACGCCCATATAAATGATTCCAATGTGCATAAAAAAGAAAAATAATTAAATAGAGGGTAAAGGATTGAGAAAGTCTTCTTGCACAGAGAGGTGGTGCAAGCAACTTCATGGGGTATTTAATATGCCTACTGGCAGTAAAAATATGCTTGTGATTTCTTGAGTGACTCTATCAGGGTACTAAAGAGCCTGCTAGCAACAGAGAAACACTGAAAAATCATTTAAAATTCTAAACACCATAAATCATTTTCCATGTCCTCTGCATCATCGTCAAAGACTTACATGTGTGAGCTCTTGTTTCAGTGTGTAAATAAAAACAAGACTTGGTTGAGAAGACAAATGAATGGCATATTTATAAATGGTTAGGTAACTCAAACAAGTACTCGCAGTGTCTAGCTCAATTTTTCCTCTCGTTATTAACACGACTCTATCTATTAAGGGACGTACGCAGAGATGTTGGATTCTACCAATTGTTCACCATTTGTTGTAGTTGCTACAACACCAACCCAAATTTTTTTATCCAATGTAGTTAAATTTTGGGTCTCCCTTTTCTTTCAATTTTTTAACATGTATTCTTGCATCTTGAATTTATAAGGTCCTTAGATAACTTGACCCAATCACCCACAAATTTTATGGTCACTCATACTTTCGTGAGGTAGATTATCTTGACCAACTTATTTGCTTCATCATCTTACCCACTTGATTGATGCATTTAATCAAAAACCACTAAGCACTTTTCTTATAAAGATTTTGGGTTGCCAAAATAGGATCTCTCTAATGGAAGAGCTTCTAAGAAAATGCATAGGACACCTAACCAATCTGTTTCCAACGCTGCATTAAAATCCACAAAAGAATTATGCCTAATTTGCTCATTTTTTTCTGCAAACACCAAGATTGATAAGTCTGTTTTAGCATTTCCTAGATAAGGGTTTTTCTGCTTTAAGTGGGTGTTCCTTAAAACTATAGCTTGAATATTTCAAATATACTTATTTATCATAGTTATTTGGCCTTATTTTTAGACCCTTAAGTGGTTTTTCTCTTCTTTTGTATACTAGCAAGGAAAATAGAACTAACAAAAGATTTTGCCTATAGTTGCACATTACCTAAATTAAACTGAACAACCACCATTTCATGTCGATATTGAATATTTTGTTGGTCAAGTGAAATATTTGTAATGGATAGAAGAATCTTGAAATGTAGACTTGTGTGCCTAGTTTTAACTTTTTTTAATGACTTTGTATTATTGCAAGAACACCATTAATGTGGTGGCATGTGTAATGTTGGACACCTTCTTGGGAGATACGATCCCTTAATCGAAAAGTAGACCTTGGTTAATAGTTGCAACATCTTCTCTGGATATAAGGGACCTAAACAAGATGAGCTTAAGGTGAGGTTGCAAACAAACCAAGAAACTTACCACCATTAGCAGCAACTTTTAAACAAATCCAACAACTTTAAATGGCAAAGTCAATGCTACAACACTGGAAATGTATTGCACATGAATACTTTTAACTCTTGAAGTGGCATTTCTCATTCCTAGTACTTCTGGAAATTGAATTGATACTAACACATGTGGGTCAAAGGAAATGGCGATGTATTTGTCTATGATCGTAGAAGTAAATTTGGACTAGATGAAAATAAGTTTTTGTGATAGGTGAAGGCAGTGAGGACTCACCTACAAATATAAGCTTTGTGGTCGACATGAGGAAGACTTCAAAAGGAATCTCGTATACTTGTTGATCCAACACTTATAACTAGTATGACAATTGTTAACATTATTGATCTATTAAAGGATAATGGAATTAATCCTGAGAATAGACTTTTGGTTTCGGTTGTCGTCTCTTCCCCTACCCTTCAAATCCAGGGGATAAATTTCTTGGGCTTCATGTTTATACTAGAATAAACAACAATCCTAAAATGTTCCATCCCATTGTTGTTGCAATCATTATCACTCTATATTGCAACCTGTGACTAGAAATTGCTTTATCCCTCCCTCGGTTGCAAGTTTCACTTTCAATTCCCAACCAACTATGAATCAAAATATGTGACTAAGACTATCAGGTTAGAATGCGACCTATGTTGTGAATCCAATCTATGACTAGGACTGTATCTAGCACATGTGATAAAGGCGGTGCACACTTCCTCATTGCCACCTCCCTCACATGGCATCATTTACTTTTTGTCATTTTCATTGGCTACCAAATTGATTATCCTTTCCTATCCCCGCTTAATTATATCACTCAACTCCATCCTTGCATTCTCTCTCTATGCCTAATCAAGAACTACAACCTTACCCTTGGATGAGTTCTCACATAGATTCCCTAATCTTTATTTAGTTTCCATCCTAAGCTCTATTCGCTCAATTCCTCACAAACTATTTTTCCTACAATAATTCCTACCCTAAGTTTACTCTAAAATTCTTTGGATTGGTTAAGATTTTTTATATTGAAAGATTCAAAAGTATAAATTGTGAATGGAATTCCTTGATTTAATCACATGGATTCATTAATAAATGAAATTGTATGGCTTGGGGTTCGAAACTCTATGAATTTGTTTAAGGGAGTTGTATTTGTTTTACAGTTTGAATCATATGATGTATCTGTAGAACTAATGTAAATACACACCATTCTATGTCGATAAGGCATTCTAAACCTCACGTTTTCTTTGCATTGTGATTATAGACCACTAGACCAACCCTTTACCATAGAAGTTATTAAACACGAAAAAGGCCGATTTCATAGTTTCAAGGAGGGAAGAACTAATCTTCCTTGGGAAAAATAATCCCAAATTATTTTGGAAGGAGCTCCAACCGAAAAAGATACAAATTGAAAATAATATTACAGCTTCCAAATGGTTTGACTATGCAAGACAACTCTATGAGCAGGTTCCCAAGGTTGACCCTCCCACCTTGGTCAACACTAATACTGAACTCTTCACGGTACAAGAGGTAGAGATGGGTATCAAGAAGTTGGGTGTTGGAAAAGAAAAAGACTTAGCTGAACTCCAAGCAGAATATCTAAAGTGGGGCTCAAAGATTCTTGCACCTAACTTTACAAAAATCTTCAACAACATCATACAACAAGGGCTCCCCACAGATTGGACAACTAGTCTGGCAATACCTCTTTTCAAGAATGGTGACGTCAATAATCCCTCCAATTATAGGACCATCATGATAAACCCTTTGTTTGCAAAGCTATTTGGAATCATGCTAGAAAACAAAATTAGCAAGTGAGCAAAAGAAAGAGATAAGTGTGCTAAAGGGCAAGCAGGTTTTAGACCTAAACATTCCATAGTTGATCATTGTATAAATTTAAGGCACATCATTGAAAAAGTTTGGGAGAAAAAGGAAGAAGTATTTTTTTGCTTTATTGATTTCATAAAAGCGTTTGAATCGGTTCCTAAAGATAAGATTTGGCACAGAATCAAGGAACTTGGGGTTCCTAAACATTTGAGAGCAGTTGTGCATAGGTTGTATGAAAAGGTGAAAATCAAAATTAGAACTTCAACAAGCATTTATGAAATTTTTTGAAGTGATATCGGGATCAAGCAAGGTTGCCCATTGTCTCCTACCCTTTTTGGTTTATATATCGACAAGCTTGAGGAGTGGTTAAATTCACAAAGGGATGATGTATCTATTTGGGCAAGTTTGTTATAAGGCTTCTTTTGTATGCAAATGAACTTAGTCTGATTGCTAAATCGGCTCTTGGTTTGCAAGAGCACTTACTATCCCTTAAGCATTTTTGTAGAAGTGTGGGGATGCAAGTCAATATCAGCAAAATGAAAGTAGTGGTCTTCTCTAAGAAAAAGAAAACCTAACCAACATAATTTCTACTTTGAAGGAAACATTCTGGAAGAAGCTGCAGATTACAAATACCTCGGAATTGACTTCAACAAAAATCTAAGCTGGAATGGTTGTAGACAGAAAAGAACTTTGGGGGGTTCGAAAGTATTTTATGCTTTTCAAAATAGGTGTAGAGAGGCAGAGTTATGGGACTGGAAATCCACTCAAACTCTTTTTGGTCTTCTAATGATTCCGATGATTCTCGATGGTTGTGAACTATGGGCCAACAGTACATCCGACATGCAGCGGAGACAAATTGAGAAAATTCAGAAGCATTTGATTACAAACAAATTTAAGATTAAAAGTTCAGTTCCTTATGATATCTTGTTAAATGAAACATGGACTTCTCCTATTGAAATAATTGCTATGGTGCGAGTCATAAGGTATTTAAAAAAAATTGGGAAAATGGAAGAGGGTAGATGGCCTAAGGTTGTCTTTAATGATAGATTGTGCAAGAGCAAAAAAATTGGATGCAGCAAAATAACAAATGGTTTAGTAAATGGGGTATTTGCTTGAACACATGTCCCATAAACAACAAAGAGATAAAAAAAATTGTTATGGAAAAGTTCCACAAGTGTACTTGGGATAAGGAGCTAGGAAGAAAGAAAAAAAATAATATATTGAAGTGTTTAATCCCACTCATAGTCATCAACCAAAAGCATACATAGAGGCCAATATCTCTTGGAGAGCCAAAATTCTTATTGCTCAGTTAAGGACTAATCCTCATCAACTCCGTTGTGAAACAGGGCACTGGAAAAGGCCAAAGGAAGTGTGGGAGGAAAGAGTATGCATTTTTTATTCTTCCATAAAAGTGGAAATAGAAAAACATTTCATTTTAGAATGTGAGGCCTTCAAAGACAACGGGGAAAGTTATGCAGATATGCTGGCAGCTAGCTCTTGGGATAGTCTATTTAGTGAGGGGTTTGTCGAGATGCTAGTACCATTTATTTTGAAGCTTCATAGAAAAAGGACCGAATACATCAAGCAGATGAAGAAGCAACCTATCCCATAGGCTATCTTTAGCCTCGTGGACATTAAAATAATTTCTTTCTTTCTTCCTTTCCTTTGCATACTCGAACTTTGGTTAATAATGGGAAAGAATCTATGGAAAAATCATTAGTAACTTTCATCACGTGCAGTGAAATTTCAATCTAAACTTGCGAATAAGCTTGATTTTTCTCTCCTCTTCATCGATAGTTGCAGATCTTATCCTTATTTAAGATACTGTCTCAGAATGCCAGCTATGTTAGGGTTATAAACTATGACTAGTGATGAGTCCCAATAATAGGTATATCTTGAGTTTCATTATGCTATCCTCTAGCCTTAAAACTATCCTTTTCTCACACTAATTCACATTTTTTGTTATAATATGCTAAGTAAGAAGAGTAAAAGGTCTTTGTCATAGTATGTGGCCTAATGCAATTAAATTGCAGGAAAAAAGAAGCATTTTTTAGGCATTTACTATGCAGGGGCTTGATCAAGACAACCAAGGGGGAATCCAGGGAGGCTTGTCCACCTCCTTAACTCTCTAACTCGGCTTGATATCACCAAATACTCACTCACAAACTCAAATTCACTGACATTAGAGTAACTCCAAGTGCAAAAGAATCTCAAGGAGGACAAGATCCACAATTTCCGAGATCAAGGAGGGAATCACTCCTATTTTCAAAGGAGTTGTTATCAGCTACTCTTTTGCATAAATAAATGACTTGAAAGGCTCATTAGGATTCGAATTTTTTATTCAACTAGGAGTAGCTATTGAGCCGAGGGCTTGACATTGTCATTTTTAACTTTCATGTGATTTATGAGACTATTATTTTCTGATAATGAGAAGTTGGTTATTAAGTTGCATTTGAGCTAGTTTTAGAGCGTTGAAACCCTTGGGTTTGGGTCCAACCCAGGGCTTTGGTCTCTCTTATGTATTTATGTCTTGTTCTTATTTTAAATTATTTCATGTATTTCTTTTATTGCAGTAGATGTTAACCTATAAAAACCTGTGATTGTAGGCTTCCCTATCACCTCTCTTGTGGGAGAATAGTTGGAAGGATTTACAATCTCAGCCTAAAAACATTTTGTTTATGATTTCTTGGAAATAAATAGATGTTAGTTTTCCTTCTTCATATTTACTTTCTACAACTTAGGATTTAGTTCCATGGTCAGAATAGTGTTGTGGCATAGGATAGATGTTATTCAAATTGAACTCATATTTTCCATTATAGTTTTTATCACTATCTTAATGATCGATTGATGCATGCATGTGGTTAGTTGCAGGGTTGTGTTGATATGCAGGGAAGGATGCCTCTTTCATCTCCAATTGGACTTCTCCATATTCTCCTTCCATCCTTCAATTCTGCTCCCAAAACTTTGTTTCCACAATCATTTTGTTTAGACAATTAAGGACATCGTGGGCATTCATCTTGGTGCAAGACAGGCCTCCGAGAGGTCTTGGGCTTGGGTAGGAGGCTTCCCCAATATTCATTCACTCCCTCCTACTATCATCCACCTCTTCATGCCTTCAAGACATCATCTCCACCCTAAAAAGGCTCTTGGAACTCCTCCTGTAGCAATACAAGACCTCTTATAGCAACGCATGTAGCTGACCTGTAGCACCATTTTCCTCCACCTATTTTTCCCCCAACTTCAACCTTAGCTCAGTCAACATGAATAATGACACCAAATTATGATTTGATGATCAAGAGAAGCTCTTATACCACTCAAACCACCTCTTTTCCTCACTGCAAAACATAGTAGAATTAGTGTTTTTCATTTACAAGCATGATACAAGTTAGATTTCTGATTTTCATAAAATGTGAAGTAGATCAATGATACATGAAAATAGGCCACTAAGTTGATGAATTATGCAAGATAGAGTAACTTTACTTATGTAGGTATATTAGCCCTTTCTCTTTCATGTAGTGTTAATTAGCATCTACAAGTTGAACAAATGGCATTTTCATTTTCATAGTTAATAATCAATTTTCAATTATGCTCAATATAGTTGAGTTGGAGGAATGTTCTCTGAGTACCTTGATCTAATGTCATGACTAAGGGTGGCATGATTATAACCTAACTTACCGTGCATATATCACTGCCACCTCTAAATTTGTACGAACACCTGGGTTGATAATTTGAATTGAGGAGCCCCTGGGAGTTGTAACACTCATGGTGAAATACCAGGGCTCACCACTTTTTGGCGCCATTTCCTAGGAGGTGTCTAAGTAGGTGTTGTTTCTACTTGAGTATTTTATTTATCTTTTGCATCAGTCTTATTGCTTTGAAAAAGTGAAAAAAAAAATGTTCTTTCATGCCTCGTAGGAGTAGGAATAACCAAGGAAAATTCTTATCAAAAACCCCCACACCCTCAAGCATTCAACCTTCATTCTTCTTCGGTGACTGTGAACTTCCCTCTCTGACTACAAGGGAGTTAGATGACCCTCTAGGTGAGACACATTAAATGTTTGAAGAACCTATTGGGGAAAAAGAAGAACCCATATCACCAACCCAAACCATGGCTGAAAACTAGAACAATGAGCTCTTCCCTATTAGAGAAACCAACGGAGAAGCTAGAATGGAAAATATAAGCCATGTTTCCCTTCCACATTTCCATGCCCTAACATATGAATATCTTGAAACCTTCATGTTTGAGTTTGTTATTTCCTGTAGGACCTATGACTATGCCTTTGACGAGTAGAAACTAAAGTTGTTTCCTTCTACCGTCAAAGATGCAGCCTTGCGTTGGTTTATGAGTCTACCTAGAAGCAACATCACTACCTGGGCCTAAATGAAATAAAACTTCAATGATAAATATCAGGATTACTGTAGGTCCAAAGAAACAAAGGAGGAAATATTTAGGATGACCCTTGGGCCTGATTAGCCTTTGGAAGACTATGAGGAAAGGTTTCAACTCAATTATAGGAGGGCCAACTGTACCCTTGATGTTGAGTCACTCAAGATAGTTCTTCTATGGGGGATAAGGGAAGATGTAATGGAAACCTTTAATATGCTATCTAGAGGAGATATCTACCAATTGCCTTATGATGACAACGAAATTGTATTCAATAATTATTCTAGGGTTGTTAGGAAGAAGGGTAGGTCTAGCCAAAACTTGGTCAGTTCCTCTCCCTCCACAACATCCATCAAGCATGAAATAGGGAATATGTTGGAGGATTTCAAGAGTGAAATGTTGCACACCTTTTCCTTGCAAATGGATACTATGCAAATAAAAAGGAAACAAGAGGAAGTAGAAAGGGCACTAGTTATTTTCTACCCTAAATGTACTAAAAGACATCCTAGGAATGAATGCCCACTAGATGTTATAGAAGTCTACCTAGTAAGTGAAGAGAATCATGCAATGAATAACTTTCCCTCTATGTTAGGCCTAACATCTATATACCAGGAAGGAGTAGAGAGTGGTTTAGAATAGTTGTGCTTCATTAACCAAAGGAGACCCCAAGAACCTCGGCCATATCAAGGTGCACATTATCCTCACTACAATCAAAATCAGAATGCACCTTTCAGCCTTGGTATCTTTCCACTCATCCATCATGGTCCACACCTCCTCCTTGGCCTTATGCTCCTCTGTAGCCTCCTCAGCCTGTCAACCATCATTTTCAACAATATCCACCCCAATCTTCCCAATGGGGCAACCCCTCACAAGAGTAGATGATCCGAAAATAGATATTAAATTAAGGAGAAAAGGTATTACAGACTCATGTGCAGGAATGTCTATATTATTTAGTGCAACGGATCGAAAAGATTGCAAATAATATAGACAATGAAAAGTTGTAAAACATAATAAACACACATCAACACAATAAAAATAATGAAGGAGTTCACCAGACCCCTTGGCTACGTCTCCTGGTCCAAGCTTTTATTGTTGACCTCTATATTATGTCTTTAAGAGTAGAATATTACAAGTGTGAGCTCAAACAGAGTCTCAACACAACAGTGACAAAACAACAGGAATTTACTCAAAATCCTCAAGTCTACAAGAGTACACAACCGCTTCCTCCTTCTCTCTATCTTTTGCTTTCTCTTGCTCTCTTTCTATCCCCCTCTGTTCTACCATTGAGTGGTTTTTAAGCCTCTCAGCCTTGTCTATTCACCTTCCTTTTCGGGCTCTCTGCCTCCTGGACTTTGTCCCTTCATCTCCCTTTTCAGTGTTGGACACGTTATGTTAAAAAAAATGCTTAAGGCACAAAGAACTCCTTTTAGAAACGGAAGGATCGGCGGGCGCAGTGAAACCGACCATTCAGTCTTCCTCTGCACAAATCCCCGATATAATGCATATTTGGTCTATATACAATATTATCAGAATACAAAGAAATACATAGAAACACTGACAACAAAACTGATTATCAGAACTCAAAATTTATGAAACTATGTATATAATCCTTTCGAGTCGGCTTTATCGCATGTCGCATGTCACATGTCACATAGTGTCGTTCCTTTGTGTTGTCGTGATGCACTACTACAATGTGATATTGCAATGCGATATCGCTATCGGTGATCGCATATCGCAAGTCCTTGAGCCCTCGACAAGTCCTCCCTTCGGCGATATTGCGATGCAATCTCTGTCGTTTATCTGCGATCTCCAATCCGACGAACGACAATCATTTCGGATGGCCCAGTTGCACGGAGATTACCCACCTGAAAAACATTTTTCTCTCTCCTGCGGCATGCTACGTGTTAGCCAGTGTATGGAATTGGGCGGAACCTCTCCAATACTGCTTATCGTCTGAAGCCTGCCCGAAGTACCGCTTACCACGAAACTCAAATCCTTCACTGTTTTATTTCATAACTCCTTCGGGTCCACCTATGTTAAGTCCTCCCTTTGCTTCTATGCGATGTGATATTGGTAATTGATTAGGACCATTGATCTGCACGCTCGATCAACAATTCACGTTGTTTCGATTGTATCGCTACCACATTTCTCTTAAGGCTAATTCCCATTAACACTTCTTGGCTTTCTCCGGTGCGATATCAATGCTTTATTGTTGCGATTTAACTCGATGTTGCTTTCTGTGGTTTTAACATATTTGAAGACTTTCAAAAGGGTTGTTTAAGATCCATTTTGGATCATGCCTTCCCACTGAAAGGCTTTTGGACCACCAAAAGTTGGTTTTAGACATCGATCAAGTGAGGATACAATTCCCTCACCTATCCAATTTCTATCCATCGTGCCTTGCTTGGATTTGAACCTTTGAGTCCTACTCTCAGGTACTCAACATCCCCTTGAAGCGTAGTTCTTACCTTCCTAACCAAAACTGTGTCCTCCTGTAACTCATCGAGATACTCAGGCAACAAATCCCCAGTAGAAGGCAACTGACTTTGCTCTTCAGGATCTTCAATCAATGAAGGTTCATACAATCTCAAGTTTTCTGCATTAACGACTGAATAGATCTACATATAAGCTAGCAAATCAAAGGCGAAAATCATTTTCACCAATTTTATCAAGTATCTTGAAAGGTCCATACCTTATTGGTTTTAGCTTCTTACCTTCACCTTGCATTCTGTCTTTGCTGATGTACAACCAGACTTGATCACCAACTTGAAAACTATGCCAACTCGATGCTTGTCATGTCTTTCCTTGTACTTGGCTTGACTTCTTTCCAACTATTCCTGTACTACCTGGTGAATTTCGTAGATTTGTTCAATGAACTTGGTTTCTTTGTCCATATCACTGTGTCCATCAACTGCTATGTCTTTACCAAAGACAAAATCCAAGGGAGATTTTGGTACAAAACCAAAACAAGTCTCAAAAGGAGATCTCTAAGTAGAAGAGTGCTTGGCATGGTTGTAAGCATGCTGCACATAACACAAATTCTCATCCCAAAGCTTGGGATGCTTGTTGCAATAGCCTCTGAGCAACTGGATCACTGTCCTATTGACCACTTATGTCTGACCATCTGTTTGTGGATGAAATGTTGTGCTCTTCTTCAACATGATGTCCATCAACTCCCATAGATTTGACCAAAACTTCCTAACAAATCGAGAATCTCAATCAGATACAATAGAAGTGGATAACCCAAAATGAACCCATACATTCTGAAAGAACAACTTTGCTATTTGTTCAGCTGTAACCTAGTTGTTACATGGTATCAAAATACACATTTTACTGAACCTATCCACAACAACATAAAAATAATCATGACCTTTACTAGATTTTGGCAATCCCCCTACAAAATCCATGGAGACACTTTCCCAAGGACGAGAAGGAATTGGAAGTGGAGTGTACAAGCCTTATTTCCGATTATTGAGCTTGCTTTCAACACACATAGTACACCCTTTGATATATCTAGAAACTATCTCATGCATTCTTGGCCAATAACAGAACCTTTACAATTGTGCAACTGTTTTACTTACACCAAAATGACCTAATATGAGAGAAGTATGTGCTTCTCGGATTATGTTAACTCTTTCAGTTTGTGGAATGCATAACTTTCCCAAATGATATAAGATTTGTTCCTTTACATAATAATCCAATTCTTCTACTTGCTTGCCATGACTTAAAGTTGCATATACATCTTTAAAATCTACATCTTGAGCATATTGTTCAATGTAAATTTCATGCATTACTGAGTTATGCTTAAGTATAGTAGATGCATTTATGATTGGTCTTGATAACATGTCTGCAACCTTATTGTGCATGCACTTCTTATATCTAATTACAAGATGAAATTTTTGTAGAAAACCCATCCACCTATAATGTCTTGATTGCTACAATTTAGTTTGTGAGTGAAAATATTGAAGTGGTTGATGATCTATATGTATGATTGTTTCTTTACCCATTAGGTAATGTTTCCACTTTTTCACACTTTGTACTAATGCATACAATTCTTTATCATATGTGGGATAATTAACTACTGTAGAAGTAAATGTCTTAGAATGATAGCGTATGGGTTTTCCATGTTGCATCAACACTGCTCCCATGGCATAGTCACTGGCATCTATCTCAATCTCAAATGGATGTTAAAGATCTAGCAGTGCTAGTATTGGTGTTGTACTGATTTTCTCTTTTAAGGTGTCAAAGGCTTTCTGTTGTTTTCCTCCCCACTTAAACACCTGTTTCAATCCTATTAAAGCATGTAATGGAGCTGCAATCAAAGAAAAGTTAGCAATAAACTTTCTCTAGTATTGTGCTACCCCTAGAAAACTCCTAACCTATATAGCAGATTTGGGTTTAGGCCAGTTCACAATGACTTCAACCTTAGAGGGATCTATATTCAATTCACCACCCCCTACAATATAACCCAAATAATTTAAATATGTTCTCCAAAATTCACATTTTGATAGTTTTACATAGAGATTTTATCTTTATAAAACATCTAAAGTCTACTTCACATGCTTTACATGTTCTTCCCATTTCTTACTAAAAAAAAGAATTCCATCTAAATAAACAATTACAATGTCATCAATAAATGGTCTGAGTACATCATTCATAACTCTCATAAATGTAGCAGGAGCATTAGTTAAGACAAAAGGCATAACCAACCATTCATACAGTCATTGCTTTGTCTTGAAACCAGTCTTCCATGCATCTTGTTCTACAAATTTGACCTGATGATAACCACTTCGCAAGTCTAACTTAGAAAAGTAAACCGCTTCTTTCAATTGATCTAATAAATCATCAATGCGAGGAAGAGGATAACGATTCTTGATCGTTATTTTATTTAGTGCTCTATAATCAATGCACATTCTCCACGAATCATCTTTCTTTCTCACCAAAACGATTGGAGATCCACATGGTGATGTGCTTGGTCATATAAACCCTTTATTGAGCAACTCCTATACCTGCTTCTTTATCTTTGCATTCTCTAAAGCTGACAACTTGTACATTCCAATGTTAGGTAATGGAGCATCTTGCTGCAAATAAATATCATGTACTATTTCTCGCTTGGGTGGCAGACCTTTAGGTTCTTGAAATAGAACATCATATTCTAAAACAACTTTAACTAAATCATCCTTCTGTTTAAAATCGCAGCCTTCAAATGCATTGGATTTTTTAGGATCCTTTGCCTTTACAACCATTAGTAAAAATTGCTTACTTAAATTCACAATTATTTTCATCTATCCCGAGTTTATGAGAGAATAGTTACCTTTGAGTTTATGACCTCTTACAATATATTCTATTCCATCTTTAGTGAGTTGATACTTATTCTCAGCTCTATAGAAAATAGCTTTCCTATCATACAAGTATGGACTTCCCAAAACAATACCACATATATCCAATGGAACTATATCTAACTCAACCTCATCTACAAATGTTGATCCAATAGCAAACCTAAGTTTGCATTGTCTCGTTACCTGTAGCTTTGTTTTATCACACGCCCAACCTAATGGATATGTCTTCTCATCAGGTTTTGTTTGTAATCCCAACTTCTTTACAATTGTTTCAGAAATCAAATTTACTTGTGATCCACTATCAAATAAAGTATCAATCTTATTGCGCTTGGAAATTACTCTAATATGAAAAAGTTCATTTCTTTCCCTCTCATTATTTTCATTATCAACAGATTATGCAGAATTACTTATGGATGCTTCAAAATCTTTACCTTTGATACCTGTGGCCGTAACTGTTGTTTCATCACCTGAATCTGATCCCAAGTCTTGTTGAATAGCAGTAGCATTCTTTCTCTCCTTACCACTGAACTTCTTAGGTTTCATTTCTGGATGCAAAAACCAGCAATGTGCCTCATCGTGTCCTTCTTTCTTGCAATGAGTGCATGAAGGTTTATCCTTCTTTACAGTGTTTTCTTTCCTCTCCTTCCATTTCAGTTTCTTATTTTCCTTGCTCTTGCTTACAGAATATTTAGATGTTCCCCCAACCTCTAGTTTTACATTCTTACCTCTAGCTTCTAGATGTGTGGCTTGAACTGATACATCATCTAAGCTAGTGGGATTAAACATGCGAATAATATGCTTTAAATAGCTATGAAGACCACCTACATATTTCAATAAAGTTTGAGGTGAGTCTAATGATATACCTAGAGTTAAATCTCTCTTTCTAAATTCCTGAATATAACTCTGTACACTTTGACCCTTCAACTGACAAAGAGTTTGCCAACTCATCATTGCCTACTGCATGTAAGCTAGAGGATAGAATTTCTTTTTGATAGCAGAAACAAATTCATTCCTGGTAGAAATGATTTTACCATGTTTTTGCAGATTAGCTTGTGTCTTGCCTTCCCACCATACTAATGCAGTTCCTCCAAGTTGAAGGCTAGCCAGCTAAATCTTCTTCCTTTCTGAATCAACGTTCTGTACTCTGCAATATACATCAATTTGTCTTATCGAATTATCTAGATTTTCTGCATTGAGTTCTCCATCATAAATTTCCAAATCAAACTTCACATCTAATTTGATTAAGGAAGTTTTCTTCTTCTTCTTAGAAGAGGTAGAAGATGATGAGGATCATGAAGGTGATGATGGAGAAGATGGTGGAGAAAGCATTTCCCCTTTCCCTTTGCCTTATAGAGGGGAAACTAGAAAATATTACTCTGCTTCTTTGTCTGGTTTGGGTGTTGAAGTGTTTTCACCTCGACCATTCTTAAACTCTAGATACATCTCTTCCACCATAGCTCGGATTGTCATAAAAATTTCTATAAACTGAGATTCTGATCCCAATGGAGCTTCTTCCACCATTCTCCTCTGAGAATATACTCTTCCAATCTCTGGATTAGCCTCAACAAGTTCTCCTTCTCCTAGTCTGAGCTTTAATCTAGTTAGCAATTAAAATCCAACACAAGCTTGTCTAACCTTAACAAAACCAAAACAAAATGCTCTGATACCACTTGATCCGAAAATTAATATTAAATTAAGGGGAAAAGGTATTATAGAATCATGTGCAGGAATTCCTATATTATTTAGTGCAACGAATGGAAAAGATTGCGAATAATATAGACAATGAACATTTGTAAAACATAATAAACACACATCAACACAGTCAAAATAATGGAGTTCACCAGACCCCCTGGTTACGTCTCCTAGGCCAAGCTTTCAGTTTCAACCTCTATATTATGTCTTTAAGAGCAGAATATTACAAGTGTGAGCTCAAACAGAGTCTCAACACAACAATGACAAAACAACAGGGATTTACTCGAAATCCTCAAGTCTACAAGAGTACACAACCGCTTCCCCTTGCTCTTTGTCTTATGCTTTCTCTTGCTCTCTTTCTGTCCCCCTCTGTTCTGCCATTGAGTGGTTTTTAAACCTCTTGGACCTATCTGTTCACCTTCCTTTTTGGGCTCTCTGCCTTCCGGCCTTTGTCCCTTCATCTCCCTTATCGGCGTTGGGCACGTTATGTTAAAACAAAATGCTTAAGGAACAAAGAACTCCTTTTAGAAACGGAAGGATCGGCGGGCACGGTGAAACCGACCGTTCGGTCTTCCTCCGCACAAATCCCCAATATAATGCATATTTGGTCTATATACAATATTATCAGAATACAAAGAAATACATAGAAACCCCGACAACAAAACTGATTATTGGAACTCAAAATTTATGAAACTATGTAAATAATCCTTTCGGGTCCACTTTATCGCATGTCGCATGTTGCATAATGCCGCTCCTTTGTATTGTCGCGATGCGATATTGCGATGCGATATCACTATCAGCGATCGCATATCACAAGTCCTTGGGCCCTCGATAAGTCCTCCCTTCGGTGATATTGCGATGCAATCTCCGTCGTTGATCTGCAATCTCCAATTCGACAGATGACAGTCATTTCGGATGGCCAACTTGTGCGGAGATTACCCGCCCGAAAAAGTGGTTTTTTCTCTCCTGTGGCATCTTACCTGTCTGCTAGTGTATGGAATCGGGTGGAGCATCTCCAATACTACTTACCACCTGAAGCCTTCCCGAAATACCGCTTACCACGGAACTCAAATCCTTCGTTGTTTTATTTCATAACTCCTTCAGGTCCGCCTATGTTAAGTCCTCCCTTTGGTTCCATGCAATGCGATATTGGTAGCTGATCTAGACCATTGATCTGCGCGCTCGATCCGTGGTTCACATTGTTTCACTTGTATTGCTATCGCATTTCTCTTAAGGCTAAGGCCCGTTAACATTGCTTGGCTTTCTCCGATGTGATATCAATGCTTTATTGCTGCGATTTAACCCCGATGTTGTTGTCTGTGGTTTTAAAATATTTGAAGACTTTCAAAAGGGTTGTTTAAGATCCATTTTGGATCAGTATAGGCCTCAAACAAACCAGCCTCCTACTTTACTACCTCCACCCCAACCTCAACCACAGCTAACTCATCATAATCCACTTAAGCAACCTCAAATTCCCTCTCAACCTAATATGAACCCGAACAATAATCAGGCATAATAGGTATACAATGAGGAAACATCCTATCCTTCTTATGTTGTGGAAATCCAAGAACTCAACCTTCGGTTTGGGAGGGTGCTCCCAGAAAATCACCCACCTTCTCCACCTGAAGAGCTTGAAGAAGAGAAGGGAGAGAGTGCCCCTCAAGTCAATGCACCTCCCTATCCTAAAAGGTTGATCCACCCTAACCAGTACACCCCAGAAGAGACTGAACTTCTAGGAGAATTGAATAATTTTTGTGTCAAGAGACCCCTTCTCCAGGACATTAAATATTTTCCCATCTACAACAGTCTTATCAAATAAAAATGTTTTGAAAGGCCTGAGAAAAGAAGAAGAGATACTTCCACCATCAACGTTGTTGGAAAACTATCTGATCTAATGTTTGGGCGGGTGATCTCCCCAAAATATCTAGACCTTGGTAGCCCAGTAGTGGATGTGAACATTTATGGAATTATGGTCCCTAATACCCTGATTGATCCTGGGGATGCAATCAATGTGATGACTAGGGAAACTGTGTTGAAGCTCAATCTCCAAGGGGCTTTGAGAAAGACCACCACAGTGCTCCAACTTGCAAACGGATCCACATAAGCTCCTGAGGGAATTATTGAGGATGTTATGGTCTCAATTGACTGTCGGGAGTACCCTACTGATTTCCTAGTCCACCATATCAAAACCAAGTTTAATGGCTATCCTCTCATCTTATGAAGACCTTGGTTGGCCACTGTTGATGCCTACATTAGTTGTAGGGTTGGTAATGTTAGAAAATTATATATTACAAAGTAATGGAACACATAAAATATTGCAGAAATATAAACACAGAAAACACATAAAACAAGAGAGACATAGATATATGTGGTTCACCCAATTTGGGCTATGTCCATGGAGAAACAACCAGTCCTTCCTTTTATATTATCCAGCAAACTAAAGAGATACAACCTACAACAAATCCACTGCAATTCCCTCTTCTCTCTTGCTCAATCTCCTCTCTCTTCTCGCTCAAAATACAGATCTACATAGACGCAATACAATTCCCTCATATATAGCGAGGGGTTCCCTTCTAGGGAAAAAAACCCTAAATTAAACATAACTTCTATCGTTAGATCTCCGCCTAATGAACGACCCAGATTGACTACGAAATTACAATATTTTACAGGGCAATTTTACTAAAGGTCGTAGCCAACCCCCCTTGCAGCATATATTTTACGGGCGACGTTACCACCACATTACGAACTAGGGTCGAATTTGGCGATACCTCTAAATAAAGAAGATAATCAGACTCCACACCCAACAATCTCCCACTTGGAGACTGATTATAGCAACTCCACCGCTGCTTCATTTGTTGGACAATGACTCCACTTT
>APFE030766457.1:0-27169 GCA_000404065.3 Pinus taeda | reverse complement strand
TTGTCACTGAAAAAGAACTCTTAGTTGTAGTACATTCTCTAAACAAGTTTAGGCATTATACCATTGGTTATCAAACTTTGGTTCACACTGATCATGTAGCCATTAAGTATTTAATGAATCAAGTTGATGTCAATGCTAGGATAATTAGATGGTTGTTATTATTATAGTAATTTGATTTGACTATTGTTGATAAACCAGGGAAGGGAAGCCTAATTACCTTATTAATTAAATAATTAATTAGGTAATTAATTAGGTAATTAATTAAACAAATTAATTAATTAATTAATTAATCAAACAAATCAATAAATTAAACAAATTAATTAATTAACTAATTAATTAGAGAATTAATTAGGAAACTAATCAAACAAATTAAATAATTAATTTAACAATTAATGTATTAATTAAATTTTAAAAAATTCAATAATTAAGTAGACACATTAATTAATCAATTAACAAATTTAATTAATTTTAAAAACTTAATTAAGAAAATAGTCTAAACAATTTAATTAATTAATAATAAATAATTAAAGTAATTAAAAAAAAAAAAATGAATTTTAACAAAATAACAGGATGAGGGCCGACCTAATTTCCTAGATTAACTATTTCATAACCTATATATATACCCTTAACATCATTAATATCTTTAGAATATCTATTGAAGCACCCCTGATGATGGACTCACTTGGTAGTCTGAAACGTTGGGTACATAAAACTCTATAACAAGTCATTCCTCCTCTATCTTAAAGATTAACTCTGCCTACAGGAAAGGAATAAATGATAGATGATCAACTTCCAGATGAAAATCTCTTTTCCATGACGGTGCTTTCTCCTTGGTTTTTTTATATGCCAACCATTTGGTTATTGGGAGGTTCCTCCCTAACCTATCCTCCAGGGAGAAAAGCATGATTGTCAAGAAGAGCACCCCATTCACTTGGATTGGGGGAGACCTTTTCAGATTGGGGTCAGATCAGATCCTAAGAATATGTATGAGGGAAGAAGATGTCTTTGAAATCCTCTCAGCATGCCATGATGGGTCTTGTGGGGGCCACCTTTTTGCTAAGAGGACAACATTCAAATTTCTGCAATCAAATTATTATTGGCCCACTTTATGTCGGAATGCAAGGAGATACACCACCAAGTGTGATTAGTGTCAAAGGATGGGTAAGCCAACACCCAAGGATGAGATTCCCTTACAACCTCAAGTGACTCTAAAGCCATTTGAAAAGTGGGGCATGGATTTCATTAGGCCTATTGATTCCCCATCAGGACTGAAAAGGTACATCGTTGTATGCACTGATTACTTGACCAAATGGGATGAAACAAAAGAAGTAAATGTAGCAACTAAGTAGAAGGTGGTTGAATTTCTAAGGGAGAATATCTTATACAAATTCAGTTTTCTGAGGAATTATTCACTGATCAAGGAGCACAATTTACATCAAGTTTGATTGAATACTTTATGAAGAAACACCACATCAAGCACAAGACATCTATTTCCTATCATCCTCAAGCAAATGGGCGGGTTGAAATCACCAATAGAACATTGGAGAACATTCTTACAAAGGTTCTTAGCAACAACAAACAATATTGGGCAGATAGACTTGTGGAAGCTACTTGGGCCTACAACACCACTTGAAAGACCACCACTGGATTCACTCCCTTTGAGTTGGTCTATGGCCCTATTGTCTATTGAATTTGAGTACAACACCTTGAGGATGGCATCTCAGTTAGAATTGGATCTCACTTCAGCACAATAAGAAAGGTTGCTCCAACTCAATGGTCTGGATTAATTTAGAAGCAAGCTCTCCTACACACTAATGTAATCCACGTACAGATGAATATTTGGCATGACAAAGACCTCAGAGAAAGGACTTTCCAAGAATGATATTGGGCCCTATTGTATGATTCCAGATTCAAGGATTTCAAGTGGAAGTTGATGAAAATATGGTTGGGCCCCTATCTAGTAGAGAAGTGTCATGAGAATGGGTTTGTCCAAATCAAAATCATTGATGAGGAAGGGATTCCCTTGTCAAAGGTAATAGGTTAAAATTGTACAAGAAACCTTTGTCCAAGGAAGAATTTGTTAGCTCAGTTAGCAGAGAGTTAAATTTGATTCGAAGGCTCATAGCCCTCATTCCACCAAAATTCTAAAAACAAAAAAAAAAACAAAAGAAAAAAGAGAAAAATAATAAGAGGGCCTAGATGAAAACCTCCATGAGGAATCTAAGGCCCATTCTTGAGTTGAAAACCTCTCTCGAGCAACCCAGGAGAAAATAAAAAAGAAAAGAGAAATAAAAGATCCCCAACTGAAAACCTCCTCTGAGGCACCTAAGGCAGGCATGTAGGTTGAAAACCTCTATAAGGGTAGCCTACTTGTCTCAAAAAAAAGAAAAAGAGAAAAGAAAAACACAAGGAGGGAGTTCTTACACCATTTCTGCTAACATCTTTCTTTTGCAGAACTCCACACAGTTGGCAGAATTATGGCTACATGGAAGAATCTACAAGTCTTCCTCCATCCTCTCATCCATACAACTCATATCCACACTCTCCACTCGCATGCCCACCTCTTTCCATCATCCAATCAGCAAGAGACTCCAATTTTACCTCCTTGTTGTGATGTTATAGGAAGGACCTGTAATGCTACAAGAGGTCATGTAATGCTATAGGAGGATCCTATGAGATCCAATGGAAAAAGAGACCAAAAGTACATGTTGTCTCTATGAAATGTTAAGATGGGTCCTCCAACATCAACTCTATCACCCATCAACCCCATTTAGAAAAAAATTAAAAAAGTTCCACTCTGTCATGCACTAAAAACATAGAAATCCTTGTTTTCTTTTCTTCCAACACCTATACCACTTCCTCATAATCCTAATTCAGACCTCTTTCCTTTCATCACTTCCCCTCAACCCTGGAATGCAATATAGAGACTTGAAGGGAGGATTAAATGACTGTTACATGAAGGAAACTCCTCCTGTAGTAGTATGTGCAATCACAAAAGGACTCCCTAGAATTATTTTTCTCACTCATAAAGAGCATATTGGAGCCATATATACAACAGAGAGGAGACACCTCATCCTCAAGAATGCACTCCACCAACATCAACAACAATCTTGTACAAAAGGAAGGCGCTTGCACACACAGCAAAGTTATCAGTCAGGATATCATCAAGTTATGAAGACATGCATAGAAACAAGAAAATTAATCAAATCCCTTAGAGATCATGATGTTATGAGGCCCAACTCCAGCATGCAACCATCTCCAGCAATTCGATCCACAGGTAGGCTAAAATGTGTTAATGGTCGAGAAAGGAGTTTTAATAGGTTGGAGGTGGCCAGTGAACTTGGCCACCCTTGGATAGTAAACTTAAGCTTGTGTTAGTCATCCATGAAACTTGGAGATGCCAACTCAAAGTGAGGTAGTGCTCATGAGGAGTGTGGTGATAATCATGAGGAGAGGGGAAATGATTGCAAGGAGTGGGGACAACGATCCAAAAAATGAAACTCGTGTATATTCCATGTCACCAAAGCACTCTGAACCTTTACCATGAAGAGAATATTATGTACTGGATTTGGCTTCAATTGAACCATCGCTCATTTCCAAAAAAAAAAAAGTTAGAGGAAAGATGAGCTATTGCTATCAGACCACCTATGGTTCCACCTAGAAGTTTTGAACCCTATCTGCAGGTGCTATAGGAGGAAGATATAGTAAGGTATGAAATGATACAAGAGGTCCAAGAAGGAGCTACAAGAGGAATTGAAGGGTAAAATGGATCTACAGTGATCTAAAATTTTCTCCAAACCCTCATGCACATTCAAAGTTATTTTGAAAAGATGTAAATGACATCCTCCTTCCTTGTTTTTCATCCACTTGCATGAGAATTCTTCATAAAATCGATAGCCTGTAATAGAAAATTGAGCAATACGAGGTCTTTCTGGAAATTGTTGTGGATAGAAGAAGA
Source organism: Pinus taeda (assembly GCA_000404065.3). Classification (NCBI taxonomy): domain Eukaryota; kingdom Viridiplantae; phylum Streptophyta; class Pinopsida; order Pinales; family Pinaceae; genus Pinus; species Pinus taeda. The sequence continues at coordinate 23,211 of APFE030766457.1, read as the reverse complement.
GAAAAAGAGTTTGTTTGATATCAATTATAGCATCCTTCTCCCTCACTGATAACAAGGAGTTTAACATTATTTCCACAACTGAGATTGCTTTGAAAAAATTGAATTCCACACCTAAGTAGCACCAAGGAGGGGATGTATAAGAAATGGGGGGAGGATTTAATATAAGAGAACCCACAGACACCAAGATGATTCACCGACACCCTCCTATAGTGAACATCTTCATAAGACATCAATGGTTGAGTTTCTTTGAACTGCTAAAAGGATATGATGATGATATCACTCATGAATTTCTATGGAACTGCATACTCAAGGGGAATATAGTGCCACTATTTTTTTCAGAGGATTATCCATCTCCCTAAGTTCTAAAACCATAAGTAGAGTGACCACCTTACCCCTGGGGTTTTGATGGAGAAAGGAGGAGAAAGCAGTAAGTGTTATAGGCAAGAATAACTTCTTCATTCAGATATAGAAGCCCATAGAAGATAAGAATGGAGTAAGAAGATAAATCCTACCATACCCCTAGGATGAGGTGGCTTATCACATCCTCAAATATATATCTTGTGAAGGGATATTGAGTGTGGCATAACATTTTAGGTTACTGCATGATTTAAGATTCAAAGAAAAATTCCTCTCCCACAAAGACTTAGTGTTCCCCCATTTCCTCCTGCACTTAATCATTGAAATGAGCTAAAAGGTGAGGGAAGGAAAGCATCAATAGATAGCCCACCATGGCCTCATAAAGTTAGTTATGATGGATGCTTTGAGCCACTTAAGGAACCATGTCCTATAGACTAATTTTGTGGACATGGATAGGGAGATCTTCAATGAAACCCAAGCTAGCATACATGGAGAAACACCAGCCTCTAGCACTGGAGGTAGGGGAGGAAAACCAGAAGAAGAAGAGGGATGCAGAACAGAGAAAGGAGAAGCAGAATGAACAAAGGAATAAGAAGTAGAGCTTAAGGAAGAAGAAGAGAAACAAATAGAATAAAAAGGAATCCATGAGAAGACTTTTAAACCCCAAGGAAAAGGGAAGTAGGGACAAAAAAATAAGTCTTTCCCTAGGGAATCCAGAGCAAGAAGTGGATGCCACATTGGCCACATTGAGCACACATGTCAAGCCCAAAAGGAGGTAACCAAGGAAAGTTCCCCTATATTTCAAAACAAGGAAGATCACCATGATCAGGTAGGGGAAACCACAACCTCTTTCAGAGTTCTCTATCACTATTGAGGAGTCACGCAATAAAAAGGGAGAAGTGGGGCCTAGTGAAGGAAAAATTGATGAGATTACCTCTCCTAAGGGAAAAATCAAACCACCTGTGACATATGAGATAAGGCCCACCACCAAGGAAGTGACCTTCAAGAGACCCAAGACACAAATTTCCCTTGAGAAAGCAAAAAAGGAGGAGCTACAGGAGAAACAGGGGCAACTACAGGAGAAATAGGGGCAGCTCTAGGAGAAACATGGGCAGATATAGGAGAAACAAGAAATTCTACAGGAGCAGAAAAAGAAGTTATAGGAAGGAGAAGCCACCTTAAAAGAAGATGAAAAATGCCTCCAAGAGCTTAGATAACCTAATCCACAACCCAACTTAGGGTCCTATTACAAAAGGAAGGATCATACCTGAAAATTTGGCAGTCCCACTCCTCTATGAGTTGGAAATAGAGAGAGGCAGAACACATAGGTGGATGCAAATTGTCAATCTAAGAATGTAGAAGATGTGGGCCTCATGCAGAAGAAATTCATTCAGATGGGAAAGGAGTTGAGTGATTTGAGACTAAGAGAGTCAATTATGAGGGAACAACTAAAAACATAAAACACAAGGTTGAGAGAGCAGTTGCAAGAGAAAGAAACACAACTTGCCACTATTGCAAGTCTCTCTATGGAAACCTTACAATGTAGCCAGCCATAAAAATCCTATGCTCTTTTCCTTAAGGAATAGTGGCTGAAATTCCAAATGAAGACACTAGCACAGTATGGATCCTTTCCTTTTCAATACTATAGGAAGTTTATTGAGTTTTCCAAACAAGATAGTATGGAAGATGGGGCAAAGGTAGTTGAATTCTATATGCACAATTTCATTCTAACATATATGAATTTATGGGATCCCAATTCAATATTGGGAGACATGCAACTAATGGCATTAGCATCTTGATTGACTCATGAAGAGCCAAGGGTTGAGGAAGTAAAGAAGGTGATGACAAAAGAAGAGAAGGAACCCTTGTATATCAGAGTAGAGCTAGTAAGCCCTAAGGTTGTCATCAGCAATCATAACCTTATTGCCTTTGATCCTGCTTTAGAACCTATATACATAACAACCCAAGAGAAATGCATTCTTCATTTCAAGGAAACTTTTAGGATGTTAAGAATAGAGAGTCTACAATATTATTAGAGAATGTGACATGCCTTACCCCACAATCTATGAATCAGAGAGTATCACTCTCCTGAAAGGCTAAGGAATTCCTTGGAAAGAACCCCATTGTACAAAAGAATCATGCAAAGACTAAAAATAAAATGGATAGGACTCAAACTTAATCCACCTTTGTTGTTGAGCTTACAAGAAGAAGGGAACCAGGCAGAGGAACAAAAGGTATGAACAGAGATAGAGACTGTTGGATACCTATACCAATAGGTTTCATATTTCATGATTGGCTATCAAAGGTCCAAATATGCTCTGCTTTGATAATGCAAAGATCCCATATTTCCGTAAGGAAACAAGATGTGTCTCAATCTTGATGGGGACTCAATTTTGATGGATGGTCCAACAGCCTAAACTGGATCATGCCATGTTTTCAATTTTTATGTTGTAGAATAGAGAAAGAAATCTGTCCAAACTGTTTAATCTTGGCAGATCAGTAGCTAGGTACAGAAGCTAAGGTTCCCAACTGCTTAATCTGGGGCCTGGAAGGAATAAGGGTAGCCTTACATAGGAAATGAAAGCAAAAAAGCCAATGTAAAAGAAAAGGCATTTAAAGGGTTTGCTAGCCTAAATGCACCCTACAAGAAGAAATAAAAATGTTAGGCAAAATAGTTGGGTAGGTAGATGGGGTTGCAGAACTGGTGTCTCTTTCAAGACCAAAGTAGCTAAACATCTACAGGAAAATCAACACACTGGAGCATGACTAACTTCCCTGTTTTCATTTGTATATCACTCATTACTAACACCCTTTCCCAAGCTGTACAGAGCACAGAAGTTTATGTCTGTCTCATGTTTTATGGCCTTAAAAGCCACATTTCTTGTGCAAAAGGTCTTTTCATTTTGATCTACCATTTACACTAAGTTATTTTCAAGAAGACTTGGGTGTACTGATCTTCATCCATATTCTCCCCCCATATTAACAGCTAATCCTACTATGTAATTCCCCTATTTCACCCTTCCCTACTAGTATTAACACCATGGTGTATAAACCCCAAAATGTCTATAAATATCCCTCCCTTGGCATTATAGCCATATGGTCTGTTTAAAAAAGGTTCATCAAAATGACACCTGGTCACTTTGATGAACCTCCCAGGTCACCTCCTCTCATTCCATGTCATTCTGCTCATATAGCCCTCATTTGCAAAGAAAAATCATCATAAAACCCCTTTTACCCATAACCCTTTTCCAAAAAATGATAAAACCCAAAAAAAAACATAAAACCCAAAGTTCCCCGCCCAAATACTTAAATTAATATTTTAATTGCCAGGCGGGCCCCTTCCCAACCTGCACGACCCGTCGAAGGACCCGCCAGCCGTCCGATCTCCGCCGGTTAGATCCAAGGGTGGGCGGTCAATCTTGCGCCCCGATCTGTCGACCTTTAGCGTCCGAGGAAACTGGTTTTGAGTCCGTACCAGGACGCATGGCGGGCGCTGAGGTTGTTCGGAGCCCTCTCCCCGTTACCGCCTCTGCCCCAAAGGTGGTGCGGGGAACCCGCTTACCACCACCCGTTTACCGCTCTCCCTCCCACGTCACTCCAACGCCATCCTGACGTCACTTTACTCCTGTCCGCCCCCGCGCCCCGTGGCCCTCCACGCAGCCTTGCCACCGCATCAGCCCGCCACCGTGTCCCGCCACCCTGACTCTCACGTCAGCGCCACGTCACCACTGTACTATGGGCCCACCATGACGTCATGCTGACGTCATCGGCGGAAAAGCGCCAATAGCGGCTTTTCCCGAAATTCAACGTTATAAACGGCCAAATGAGCCGTTTTAAGTCATTTTCATGCGCAAAAGAAGGAGCCGTTGACAACCAGCTGCCGCGGAAAAAAATTGTCATCCAGCCAACAAAATTTGAAGATTTCGACCGTTGCAAGTCCACAATTCCACTGTGCCAAGCCTCCACAGCCCAGCTCGCAAGTGTCCAAGCTAGTTCTTCCAGGTATTTAGCCGGTTTCCCACTTCGCCCATGCATTTTAATTCTCTGTAAAATTCACCATTTAGCATCAGTAAAACTCTTCAAATTCAGTTCTGCCTATCACACAAAGTTAATCCAAGCAACCTGCAGCACCCTTAAACCCCAATTCAGCAGAAGAGTGCTCGTTTCGTGGGCTAAAGACCCCGAAATCCTTCCCGAGGTACTAGGCATTGTTCCCTTTTGCCAAGTACAGCCCACTTGTTGTTATACCAAAGAAGTCTGACTAGCCCTGCAATTTTTCATTAACAATTCACATCCTTGTGAATTCCACAGCAAACACACAATCCAGCTTGCATTACCCTCTGAAGAAAGAACACCTCACTGTATCAACAGTTGAGTTGCAGCTAAAAAACTCTTTAAGCACTTGTTAAATCACTGCCCCTATCCCTACAAATCAGCTTCTATCATGGCATCTCCTGCAACTTCATCCATCAGTATGGCCTCACAGAGTCAAACAAATAAAGAGCTGGAAGCCCTGCCATTAGTAGACAAGGATGGTCTCATTGGAGACTTTGAAGGAAACAGGGACTTTTTGCAAACCTTCAGTAGACTAAGGGAAGACTACAAGGACGGACATGGTACACATGGGATCTGGGAGTCAAACTTACCCTACTATTGTCTCCCAGCTGTGAATGTTTTCCCTAAAATCATTCACCTCTGTGCTGAACACTATGATGCCCAGCACAGGGCCGTCAGCACCCCATCAGGGAGGATCCTCTTTTACATTAATGCTGAGACCATAAACAAAATGTTGCACTTTGATCAGACAGAGTTGCTGATCCCATTCTCCATGAATTATTTGATGGACACTGGTGACAAGATGACCAGTGAAGAACTGCAAAGGATCATCAGGAACTTCATGAGACCTGAATGCCAGACTACAGAGCCACCTCCCTATCTGAATGATCAATTCAATGATGTGGGCAGGCTATTAATAGACATGATAGCCTATGTATTGGGGTACTAAAACAGTGAGCATGAGGACAGAGCCATGCTAGTACTGCTGTCTGTTTACAACCCATACCAACCCCCTACCCAAAAGTTCAACTTTGCTAAGTTCATAGCCAATAAGATCCATGATCAGTTAACCAAAGTGGACAGACAGGGGGTTTTCAGATATTCAGCTTATATCTACCATATGTTCATGTATTATCATTCTGAAGCCTTCCCATGCTATATCAGAAGGCTGGATCATACAGGGGAAAGAAGATCTGTTATCTTCTGGACCTCAGTCTATCACAAGGTCACAAATTCACCCTATACCTATTGTGAATTTGTTGACCAGTTTGTCTACCCAGTCTTCTGCATGTTGATGAAGTCACCTCCTCCCAGGGTATCCAACGAGATAAAGAAAGCCCTGCAGCTCTCTAAGAAAAACAAAATAGGTGACTGGTACCTATATGAACATCATACAGTATTCAGGGTCTATGGATGTGAGCTCTGTCCATACAGGCACCCAAAATACGTACCAATGAGATTGTTTGCCTTGGAGTATTACAGGCAACTGATTCAATCAGACCTTACCCACTTCCACGGCTCCAAGAAAAAGGCTCACCTTAACTTCAAAAATGAAATGGGCCCTTTCATCATGAATAGGAAGGAAGGATGGGAAGCTGCAAACTTGATCCTTAAGGAAAATTATAAGCTGTCCTATAGCTTTCGCTGGGTCCCTTATGACCCTCAAGGAGTCATCTCTGCTAGGAGAAATAAGTATAGGCTCCTAGCCATTAAGCATTGCCAATACCCCCACATAGAACAATATGCCAACTTGCAAGAATGGCAACCGAATACTCTAGTTGAGGGTCTGACTGATGAAGAAAGAATGCTTAAAAATGTCAGGGAGCTTGAAAAGACAATTGACCTAGATTATGTGCAGCAGGTACCCTTCAGACTGCCTTACTCAGTGGGACAAGGGACCTCAGTAACAAGGACTGCACCACAGGCACCTACTACATCAGTATCAGCAATGGACAAAGGTAAAGGTATAATAGGTGCAGAGGATGAGCTGGTAAAGGGACAAACTGAGCAACAGGCTGAACAGCAAACAGAGCAGCAGAAGGAGAAGGAAACACAGGAGACAGAGAAGGAAATAGAGCAGCAAACGGGCCAGCAGCAAGAACAAGCTGAAAAGCCACAGAATGGGATGCCAGAAACTCCTGCAATACAAACGCCACCACCTCAAACGCAGTAGTCAACTGCCCCAGTCCTACAGACCCCAGCACATGAAGAAAGGGGAGTAAAGAGACAAAGAGAAGAGTCCACTCCTCTCAGTGGATCCTCCCATCAGCCACAAGCCAAAAGGCAAAAGGCAGACTCCCCACAGATAGAAGACATCACTGAAGATGTCTTAGATATTTCCACAAAGGACAAAGAGAGCAGCCAGCAGACAGGAACAAGCTCCTTTCAGCAGGAGCAGAATTTACAGGTCAGTTTGGAGGTGGCTTCCCAATCACAGCAGAGCAAGAAGCCAAAGAGCACCAAGGCTTCTTTCAAACAAATAAAGGCTCAAAATGAGCTATTGAGGGCTGAGGTGTACAAACAATTTATAGATGCTACACCAGCCATGCAAGAAAGACTGATGTCAGTTTATGACATCCAAGAGGAGAAGATTATCTTTAGTCATTTTAAGCCCAAGGGGCCGCAGCCTAAGACAGCTGCAGACTTCATCAAGACAAGGGTGGAGGTCCTGGCCAGAGACATACCCCCTATGGACCAAATCGAACTCCACAAGTAGGCTGGAGAGATGGTCTATGCCACCCTAGTGGAAAAGGCCACATTGACCCATGAGCTGAAAGAATCACTGAAAAACACCAACACTCAGCTGGACATTGAAAGGATGTCCTCCAAAGCCAAGGACAACAGAATAAAATCGCTTGAAGATATTATTGTTGACTTAGGACATGATCCTGATGATCCAACAAGCGTTAAGGCCCTTATGAAGAAGAAAGATGATGACCTCAGGGCATAAAGGAAGAGATTGAAGCTGCCACCCACTGAACACCCTCAGACAACTGAACTTCAAAAGCAGAAACAGGTAGAGGATCAGCTAGACCTCTTACTACAACAGGATCAAAGGATAAGAGAGTTGGAAAAGGAATTGGAGGGAGCAATACAAGACAAACAAGGAGAGTCCACTTCCCAAGCTCCTCCAACAACTTCTACTACAACAGCAACAGCAGCAACATCAGGGGCAACAGGGGCCCCCACAACAGAGGCAGCAGGAACATCATCAGCTAAACAGGACAGTCCAACTATAGAGGACATAACTAAGGCTGTCAAGAAAATGGAGCTCCAAGCTGATGAAATTAAGAAAGCCAAGGAGACATTGGCAGAGCTGGAGTCAAAATATGATAAATCCAAGATGACAGTGGCTGAGCAGGGCAGAGAAATAAAGACCCTCAAGGACAGGATAAAAGCCTTAGAAAAGGAACTAAATCTAGAAACAACCATGGCCGAGATAAAGAGGATTTTATGGGCCAAAATAAGCAAATCTATCACCCAACAGTGGAAATCCATAAAGACAATTCATCAGCAGATGGAATTGCTAGGCCAAGCTCATATAGAGATCAATAAGGCCAAAACAGTACTGGGAAATAGGCCGGAACAGGCCAACAGGATGGTAGATTTCTTGAACAGGCATGAACAGGAGGAGTTGGCAGCCATGGGCATTCCTAATAGAACAGAAGCTGTCCTCCTTGCCAAGAAAGTGCTCACCCTTAGAAGTTATATACAGGCAGTGGAGAGAAAGTGCTTTGAGATGACAGCAGATGTGGAGGAGTTCAGGGTTAATCTGGTAGAACTGCAAGCAAGAGGCCTGCCCAGTCTATTAACTAGTGCAGGAAAATTGGTCTCCCAAGAACAGTTTGCCAACAGAATGGTGACATATATGGAAAATCAGATCACTGCATCTGGAAGTTCATCTGAACAGACAGGGCCTCCCTCAAGACAGAATTTATATGATAAATTGGGAGGCCTATTCTTCATTGAAAATGAAGTAAATCACCTTTTTGAGACTCCTCCCAATTTCTTCAAATACACAGAGACTGATGAAACCTTGATAAAAATTAGGAGGCATCAGATGCCCAAGGAAGATTGGTGGCAATCAATGCTCAGAATTCTGCCACGTTAGCTTCAATTACTCAGCCACTACGAGCCCAGGTCAAATACAGGACAGCATGAGGATAAAGCCAGCATCCAAGGCAGTTAAAGGCGGACCAACAAATGGACCATGACAGCTGGCCAAAGAACAAAGTAATGCACAAAACTTGGTGGTACACCCTCAGTCAACTCCAAGAAGCACCAAGTCAGCAGTCTCTGACCATTTCCTGACAGGGCTAAAAGGGCACACAAGCCACAGCTGCACGGATAAGCCACTCAGCATTAAAGTCAAAACACTCAGCTGCTTCAACCAACTCCGTAAGCTCCAGATGCCAAGGTTGTTCTGACAGGAGTTAATAGCTTTTATAGCTCATTGAAGATTGCAATAACTGCTCATCTACCATCCCAGTTCTATTGAACGGAGATATTATCCGCTCAGATGACTCATACCTAAGATATTTTTTGTAATAAACTTCTATATATTCCCCCTCGCATTTGTTAGCAGGGGTTGGACTCCGGATGTAAAAAAGCTCTCGTTTTCTCTTCTGTTACTCTCATGTTGTAAAGATTTCAGACAGCTAATCCAAAGAATGATGGGATTTCTTCAAATATTGTCTCTCATGATGGCTTGCTGGTGTGTGGCTTAAAGTTGCAGGATTCCTGTGTATTCCATGGCTCAATAAGTTTTCTCGTTACTCTCTATTATATGTATGTTTTTTATACTTTCATTTTATCTTTCATGCTTTCGTGGATTCAATAGCTAAATGGCCAAGAAAAAGAATAGTCCCAAGATTTCCTCACTAAATACCCTGGACTCAATCCCAGCCATTTCATATGTTTTCCTCAGTTATGGTATTTAAAGAGTAATTCTTCAGTGCTACCTTTAATACTATATCATCACAAGAACATGTTATTTCAGGAATTCAAGAAATTGCTCCCAAATAACAGACCTCTTTCACACTAGTCAGCTCAAGTAAAGAATCCTTAATTGCTCTTTGCTATTTGTTCCTCATTTCGCTCTCACAATTTGTAATTTGTTTCATGGAACACATATAGGCCCTGTAGCAACACCCACACAGTCAAGATCTCAAGGGAACAACATTCAAAGACCCCATTGCCCAATGGATTAGTTTCACCTGAAGACAGACTTTAAAGTTATCAGAAGCATCCCCCAACCAAACATAAAAAAAAGCAAACAAAAATTCACTTCATAACTAGCCTAAAACTTCACTAAAAACAGTGACAAACCTAACAGAGAGAGCCCTCTGTGACTACAGCTGGGCTAGAAGCTGTAGCCCAAAGATTGGTTAGTGGTTACCCCGGCCGTATTCCCTCAGGAGTCAAAGGGAACAACCTGTGTGTTAACAGAGACAAATGCAGGTTTTTATCCATAGGAGAGCACACCAACTGAGGTGCCTTGGGATGTTAGAGAGGCCACCAGGGACATGAATGAGCTTCAAATGGATAACTAAGTTGCTCAGAGGATGAGAAACACCTTTAGCAGGGGGGTGATGATGAGTCCCATCAATAGGTATATCTTGAAGTTCATTATGCTATCCTTCGACCTTAAAGCTATCATTTGCTCACATTAATTCACATTTTTTGTTATAATATGATTATTAAGAAGAGTAAAAGGTGTTTTTCATAGAATGTGGCCTAATGTGCTTAATTGTAGGAAAAAACAAGCATTTTTTAGGCACTTACTATGTAGGGGCTTGATGAAGACAATGAGGAGGGAATCTAGGGAGGTTTTTCCACCTCCTTAACTTTCTAACTCAGCTTGAAATCACAAAATCCTCACTCACAAGCTTGAATTCACTGGCATTCAAGTAACTCCAAGTGCATGAGAAGCTCAAGGAGGAAAAGATACACAATTTTCGAGATTGACGGAATCACTCCTATTTTCTAGGGAGTTGCTATCAGCTACCCTTTTGTATGAATAAATGAGTTGAAAGGCTCATTAGGATTCAAATTTTGGATTCAGCTAGGAGTAGCTATTGAGCCCAGGGATTGACATTGTCATTGTTAACTTTCATGTGATGTATGAGACTATTATTTTCTTATAATGAGAAGTTGGTTATTAAGCTGCATCTGAGCTAGTTTTAAAGGGCTGAAGCCCTTGGTTTTGAGCCCAACCCAAAGGATTTGGTCCATGTTATGAATTTATATCTTGTTCTTAGTTTAAAGTATTTCATGTATTTCTTTTATTTCAATAGATGTTAAGCTGTAAAAGCATGTGATTGTAGGATTCCCTATCACCTCTCTTGTGGGAGAATGGTTGGAAGGATTTACAATCTCAGTCTAAAAACATTTTGTTTATGATTTCTTTGAAAAATATATGTTAGTTTTCATTCTTCATATTTACTTTATGCAAATTTGGAGTTAGTTCAGTGATCAGAATAGTCTTGTGGCATAGGTTAGATGTTATTCAAATTCAACTCATATTTTCCATCATAGTTTCTATCACTGTGTTAATGATTGATTTATGCATGCAAGTGGTTAGTTGTAGGGTTGTGTTGATCTACAGGGGAGGGAAACTCTTTCATCTCCACTTGGATTTCTCCATCTTCTCTTTACACCCTTCAATTTTTCTCCCAAAACTTTGTTTCCACAGTCACTCTATTTAGACAATTAAGGACACTGTGGGCATTCATCTTGGTGCAAGACAGCCCTCCGAGAGGTCCTGGGCTTGGCTAGGAGGCTTCCCCAACCTAATTCACTCTCTCCTACCATCATCCACCTCTTCATGCCTTCAAGACACCATCTCCACCCTAAAAAGGCTCTTGGAACCCCTCCTATAGCAATACAGGTCCTCATGTAGCAATACAGGACATCTTGTAGTAGCACCTCTAGCCGACTTGTAGCATTGTTTTCCTCCACATATTTTTCTCCCCACTTCAAACTTAGCTCAACAAATATGAATAATGACCCAAAATTGTGATTTCATGATCAATAGAAGATCCTAGACCACTCCAACCACCTCTTTTCATCACTGCAAAATAGAGTACAATTAGTGTTTTTCATTCACAAGTATTATACAAGTTAGATTTTTGATTTTCAACAAATGTGAAGTAGATCAATGATACATGCAAATGGGTTACTGATTTGATGAATTATGCAAGATGAGTAGCTTTACTTCTGCAAGTATATTGTCCCTTTCTGTTTCATGCAATGTTAATTAGCATATACAAGTTGAGAAAATGGCATTTTCATTTTCATAGTTAAGAACCAATTTTCAATTGTTCTTTCACTATAGTTGAGTTGGAGGAATGGTCTTTGAACACGTTGATCTGATGCCATGACTAGGGGTGGCATGAGTAGAACCTAACCTACTATGCATATACCATTGTCACCTCTAAGTTTGTACGAACCCCTAGGTTGATGATTTGAGTTAAGGAGCCCCTGGGAGTTGTAACACTCTTGGTGTAATACCACGACTCACCAACTAGACTTAGGTTGCAAGTCGCATCTATAACCCATCGATGTTGTTGTCTGATATTGTGACTTATGATATGAATATAAAATGTGATTGCATTGTTGATGTAACTTGCGACTACACTTAACCAGTATTGCATTAGGTCGCAAATCGTGGTAGCATCTTTACTGGCACTGTGACTAACAAATGTGACTTATGCTATAATTTGGATTTGCGACCTGTATTAAATTCTAAAAAGGTGACTTTCCCAGGTCTGCAACTACATTTGGATTTGCAACTAATATAATTGCAGGTGAATTTTATAAGGGGAATGTATTGATTATGGACATTGTCATTCGCATAATGTGTTAGAAACAATTGACATCAATTTCCATAATAGAATATTTTTCATCAAGAGCCATCGCACAGTGGTATTGTGGAGAGTAATGCACAAACAATAGTGGATTTTTTTGGTGATGGAAGATGTATAAATGGTGATTCATCCCCTCCACTTATGGTGACTAATGCTAGAAAAAGAAATCACGATGCAATTACAAGTGTAAATTTCCCACCTTTTATAGCCAATGAATTATGTCAAAGAAAAAAAGGCTTACATCCATGTGACATGACAAAAATATTGACAAGTATTGGCCCCTTGTTCCTAGAATTATTTTTTCTCTGATAGAAGCAAATGAAGATCTCTTGTACAAGCCATATGTCAGAGAAAGAAGATTTTTTTTTTCATTCTAGTTGGAACCAATTTTCCTTCAACATATTTTTCCTAAGTGAGCATGAAGATGATGAAAGTTGTTGGATATACATGTGATATGGTTATATAAGCATTTTGGCACTCTTAGGATCAACACTATGTTCTTCATTTTTGGAATGCAAGGAAATTTAGGACAGGCCCACAATTTATTACAACACGTGTTGTATTTTAATGGGAGGACAAGTAAAATTGAAAGAGATGCATTTGTGGAGAAAATCGAAGCATAAATTTTCAAAAGGATAGTGATTACCTATTGCCATTTAATGAGAAATGATCAACTTGATCTTACAATGGATGCATATCATGGTATGATGGACAAAACCTAATGAGGATAGTATTAAAGGCCTTACCTGTGTTTGTTTGAAAGGATGACATGAGTATTGGCTAGGGACTTCTTCCATAACACAGTCGAGGAAGCTCAAAATGATCCTGCATAAGATATACATAGCTTGACAATATTGTAGTACAGAAAAGGACTATACAAGGGTCTAAAATTGATGTTTGTGCTTTGTGAATATATCATGTTTCTAGCATTGTTCTTTGACCGCAAATGTATATAACCATTGTAATTCACTTGCGGGTATAAAATACGAAACAAGAATGTGAACCTATGCATAACCAAAGGAAGATGGGATTGAGTTGGTGGCAATAAGCTCTAACGTGGTCAATGCACCAGCAAAATTCTTTGCAATGTATCTTAATTCCATGAGAGGGTTTCACAACTAAGGATTTCCTTTCTATAGAATGATTCAACAGGGTGAATTGGCTCCATGCAAGCTCCCAAGTTGGATTAATAGTAACAAGGGAAATTGTTTCAATATTTCTAACATCATTCTCAATAGGATTTTGTCTTAAAGCACATGTGAATACCTCATGACCTTCATTTTGTTATAAATTTTATTTTGTTGTATCATAAAATGAAAATTTACCAAAAGTCATCACACGTTAGAAAGTCATGAGGAAGTCCAAGAGTCATGGGGTTAGGTGAAAGATCACCTCATTCATATAAATATACCCTCTTGCCTCATTTTTAAAGTAATTTATCACTTGATCTAGGGCTAGCATTAGATAGGTGTTTTGTGCTAAAGGAGATAGAGGCACTCAATTCATGGCAAATAGTAGGGTGATTTGTGGTGAGGCTAGCATTTTGCCTTGAAGGCGGTACGAGCAGCCCATGTTCCACCATTGGGCTTTGTTGGACTTGTTGAACATGTACTTGAACTTGCACCATGAATAATGAGAAGTTCTTCACTTTCGGCATTGATTCTTGTTCCTATTCATAGTGGTTATATTGGTTATTTGGTATTTCCATTATGTTTGTGTGTGTGTTGTCATGTGGACGATATGTTAATGAACTAATTTTTGTTTTATGTCTTGCATGTCTACTTTGAATTTTTGCTTTCTTATTTCATGTTATGCTGGTAATTTATTGTGGACTGATTTGCAATTAACTTGTGGCACTTTTCTATTCATTTATGTTTGAGACGGTTTTAGCTCACTAGCCCTTCTTGAGGCATGCTTCTTCTTATTGTTTTGTTGTTACATTATTGTATTTCGTTCTTCAGGTTATCAATCATGAATTGATATCATCCCCATCTTTTGTCCATTTCATTCTTCTCCTCACTCTAACATCTCCACATTTGATAGCCAAGAGAAAAACTTACATGGTGGTAGCCAGGCCCACATATTGGATGCGGCACTTATCCCAAATGGCGTGAGATCTAATTGGGACTTCACACTAGGGAGACCCCCTAATTGTTGAAGGGACATTTTCCCCATTAAAAGTTTTGAATTGAAATATTTAAAAAAAAAAAAAAAAGTATAAGAATTATAAATTTTTAACACTCAAAAGAAAAATATTATAATTTTATTTCTATTTCTAATTACTTTCACTCTCTCTAAAACTATTATAAAACTATATTACTTCATATGTATCTATAACTATTTTATTTATGGTTGAGAGTGAGAGTGAAGGATTTTTAAATCACCTTCATATTGGGTTATAATATCAACTAATCGAGTGAGAATGATGAGATAATTAAAATTAATCAAACATGTATATTCTTTATTATGTTTTATTGTAGTTGACTTCATATTTTTATTTAGAGAATATTTTATTTTGTTTAAAAGGAACATGTGTCAACTCGAGGTTGAGCACAAACATAATCATACATCACCCTCATTCAGGATTGTAAAATGCATCTCTTGGCATACAAATAAGGCTTAGGAGGATACTTTGGATGTGAACCCTTTTCTGTATCCAAGAGAGTCAATTTATTCATCATAGTGATTTGACCCTATTAAGCTCATTATTTACTTTTCAAATTTTTGGTCAAAAACTTGTAAGATTGGATCAATATGACTTGAATATTTAAGCTTGGTTTCAACCTTCACCCTAGGATGGGAGAGTAATTCTACTTTAGAGTTTGTTAAAGTATGCCCAATTCTCACAGCAAGTCCTTTTGCTTGTTCTAGACTTGGTGGTTCCTTGTCTAGTGCATAGCCAAAATGTCCATCAAATGTAACGACATATTGCATTAGTGTTATCTGCAATGGTTTTGAAGTTAAATAGTATATGTGTAACTAAAATCTCATACGGACTTTAATTAAAATCTACGCACTTTAATTGTCTTTATTTTTAGCTTGTTGAAATTGAACCATCAATTTCCCAGCATTTTTTTATGTTTTCCAACCTTTTTATTGAAGGGTTCATGGAATTGCTCCCAGTTCTTGATTCCTCCATTAGACGGATATAAGTACCATGATTTAGCATTGTCTTGAAAATTTAGGGCATATGGTTTCATGACTATATATTCTTCAATATTTTATCTACCAATCAAACAAGTCAATGTGTTGTTCGATTATGACCACATCATCACCTAAGAACTTTGGAATCCAGTCTTCTGTTAGGTCTCTATACTACTAGTGTAACCCCTTATTGTTATTGTTAGTGTAGCCCCCTTATTCTTATTTTTGTGCCCATGTAGTCTCCATATTGTTATTATTGTGCCCCATAGAAACCCATTATTGTTATTGTTGTGCCCTTACATTATTATTATTATTATGTAGGCTCTTATTGTATTGTGACCCCTTAGACTCCTATATATAGAAAGGAGGTCTTGCCATTTGTATCATCCAAGAATTGTTCATTTATATAATGTAAAGGATATTTCCACTTTGAAGAGGATAATTTTTAAGTCGTTGATCTATCTATTTGTGAGTTGGTTGCATAACATTTCGTTTTAGAGCTTTGGATTCTAGGATTTTGCTACTGCAAACATGTCATCGTGGAATTGTCGCTATAACTTGTTTTCTATGTTAAAAGTTTTATCATGAGGAACCGAAATCCTGATGAACTTCGTGTAAAAAAATCATATGTTGGTTTGCTATATTTTTGGAGATATGGTCCAAAGAAGTTAGGGTTTTTGCATGCTCGAGATTTTCGTCCCAAATAGGTGACCTTAGAAAAATCATCATATATTCCTCTACAAGCATCAGATTTGAATTTTGTAAAAAGTGGCCTAAATTGCACAGACTTTGGTATCTTGTGTTTAGGGTCGAAGGTCAAAACAGTAACATGTGGCACTCCGTACAAGTTCGCTCTACTAAACCAGTCCATAATCAGGTCATCGTGGGAGATTGGACATAACTTTACCTTGAAGAATCCAACTTTCTTTTGACTCATGGCATTAGAAAGAAGAATCAGAGGGCTATCACAAGACCAAATTTTAGACCTTGGAGATCTAAATTTATAAAGATACAACATATTCAATATCCAGCTCCTACAAAGCAAGAAAAATATGTGTATTTTTTTTTTAAATTTGCATAAGTTTCGTTTGAAAAATCAGTTTGAAGTGATTCAAGGGGCATAGTAAAGCATAAATATCATTGTCTAATTCCAAAATTACTCAAAGAAAGAAAATTGAAATACCTAGTAAGCAACCAGAAACCTCTACTATGATGCATGAAGAAAAGGAAGAAATGTAACATGATATATCAAATATGAGACCAAGTGCAACAAATTTCACTCTCGCAAAGAATAACCAAAAATTTAATGGAAGCTAACATGGATGGTTTGAAAAAAGGTTTAAAATCAAACATGGAAGGTTTAAAGGATGGATTAAAAGCATACATGGAAGGTTTGAAGTATGCTTTAAAAGCATATATGTAAGGTTTGACAAAGTTGCTATAAGAAATGCTTCCTAATGGCAAAAAGATATTAAATGAAACTCATGATGAGAAAAAAATAAATGTTAATCAAGATTTCATAAGATCTAACGTTGGATTGAAAACCCACCATATTCCAAAGATCGATATGAAGAATTTTGATGACAAAGATCCAATAACATGGATACTATAGATGGAGCAATATTTTGATCTCCATAATGTGCAACACACACAAAAGGTACACATTGCAACTTTATATTTTGAACCCATCAATCTGTATGGTATTGATAGCTTTGTTATTGTAAACCACTTGTCACTTGGTCAATTTTTACGGAGGAAATGATAGCATATTATGAGGATACAAAGAGCAACACCTTCTTTAGCCAATTGATAAATCTAAAACAAAAGGGTTCAATGGCAGAGCACATTGAGGACTTCCAAAAATTGAATATAAGGGTAAATGGTATTCCAGAGGAACATAGGATTGATGTCTTCATAGGGACTTTAAAGGATAACATCCAACATGAGGTTTTCTTTTGGGAACCTAATTCACTGGAGAAGGCATTCAGGTTGGCAAGAAAATTAAAAGCAAAATTATGGCAACAAGGAAGCCTGCCACTCAAAACTATAAAGATGGAAGTGTTGTTGCTCCTAGCCTTCCACAACCTACAAGGAAGTTGAATTAATGGGTATCACCAGGAAACCAGGAAATATAATCATCTCTAATGGCATGAAAAAACTTTTAAAGAAATAACAACGAGATGTAATTGCACAATTATGCTCACTAGAGATTCAAACATTGAAATCATTTATTTCTCCAAGTTTCCGAAAAGTATTAGACAATCATCCCAAGGTATTTTAGACTCCCAAAGGCCTCCCACCTATTCTTGGTCATGATCAGGTTATTCATTTGATTCCAAGAAGTGTTCCTCCAAAGATCAGGCCTTACAGATATCCCTATGCCCAAAAGAGTGAAATTGAACGTATGGTTGTAGAAATGCTAGAGGCCAGTACAATTCAACCTAGTCAAAGTTCTTTATTTTCTCTAGTAGTATTAGTGCATAAGAAGGATGGGTCATGGAGCATGTGTCTGGATTATAGGGAGCTCAACAAGCTTACTATTAAAGATAAATTTCTCATTCCTATCATTGATGAATTACATGGAGCAATTTACTTCACCAAGTTGGATCTTTGTTCAGAATATCATCAAATTAGAATGAAGAATGAAAAAATTCCGAAAACAACATTTAGAACTCATGAGGGTCATTATGAATTTTTGGTCATGCCTTTTGGCCTTACCAGTGCACCTTTTACATTTCAAGTTTTGATGAATTCCATTTTCAAACCCTTTCTTAGAAAATTTGTGTCAAAAAATATACTAATCCACAAAAAGTCTTGGAAGGATCACATCCAACATGTTCAAAGGGTGCTCAAACTATTGGAGGAGAAACAATTATATGAAAAAACTTCCGAATGTTTCTTTGGACTACAGGAAGTGGAATATTTGGGTTATATTGTATCTCATGAGGGTTTCAAAGGAGACCCTAACAAAATTAAAGTCGTTAAGGAATGGAAAATACCCACAACCATAAAGCATTTTTTAGGATTTTTCGGGTTGAGAGGTATTATCGCAAGTTTGTTAATAATTATGGAAGAATAGCAGCATCTCTAATAACATTATTGAAGAAATATGCATTTTCTTGGACTCCAGAAGTAACTAAGCTCTTTGCACATCTTAAAGAGACAATGTGCCAAGCACCAATCTTAGCTATGCCAAACTTCACAAAAACCTTTATTCTGGAATGTGATTCCTTAGGAAATGGAGTTGGTATTGTTTTAATGCAAAAAGGAAGGTCCATTGCTTTTGAAAGTCATCTAATCAAAGGAAAGTATTTACACATCTATTTATGAGAAGGAAATGTTGGCGATACTGCATGCACTAAAGCAATGGCAACCTTACCTAATGGGAAGATACTTCAAGGTAAAATAGATCATGATAGTCTTAAATACTTTTTGGAACAAAGATTGTCTTCAAAAGAGTAGTAAAAATGTGTCACAAAGATGTTGGGTTATGACTTTGAAATCATCTACAAAAAAGGGAAGGAAAATGTTGTTGCAGATGCACTCTCAAGAAAAGATGAGGATGTGGAAGGATTCCTTTGTGTCATTTCTATTATCTAACTAGATTGGATAACCAAAGCAAAGGATGAATGTAAGAATGATGAAAAAGCATGGACGTTCATTCAAAAGTTGCAGCAAGATCCTAGTACATCTGATACATTTCGCTGGAAAAATGATTCATTATCGTATAAATATTGCTTATATCTTTGCAGGAATTCTCAACTCAAACAAAATATTATTTTGGAATTGCACACCACTCCCTTAGGAGAGCATTCCGGATTTTTAAAAACTTACCACAAAGCCAAGAATATTTTTTTTGGAAGGGCCTCAAATCTAATATGCAAAAATTTGTGGCAGAATGTTTGGTTTACCAACAAAATAAAGTTGAGACAATTAAGACATTGGGTTTGTTACAACCTTTAGCCATTCCGAGTCAACATTGGGAGGAGGTTTCAATGGATTTTATCACAGATTTACCCAAGTCCGAAGGAAAGAGTGTCATCATGGTGGTAGTTGATAGACTTACCAAGTATGCACAATTTTGTGCATTATCTCATCCATCTAAAGTTAGTACAATTGCTACTGCATTTATGAAAACAATTCAGAAGCTACATGGAAACCCAAGGATTATTGTAAGTGACAGAGATCCTATTTTCACTGGAAATTTTTGGACAAAATTATTTTCTTGTTTGAGTATTCAATTAGCTCATAGCTTATTTTATCATCCTCAATTTGATGGGCAAAATGAGATAGTGAACAAATGTTTGGAAGGATATCTTCGTTGATTTGTATTTGATAAACAAACACAATGGGTCAAGTGGTTACCTTGAGATGAATGGTGGTGTTGACCGCTCTGCGTCAACTACCCCATAGTAGTGCACATTTTAGCAAGAAAATTCCATCATGCTCAAGCAATGAGATCACCTGGATTTCATCATCATCATTAGCCATCATTTTATAAACTCATTCTACAAATTTATAATGTAAATGATCCTAGTAATATCATCTATGTATGTAACAACCTAAGTAATTCTACCTTTTTGGTGACGATTTCTATTCTATGAGGTTTTTCGTCTCAGCGAATCATGTGTGTTCCTAAACAAAGATGATCGACAGAGTTTTTCCCTCCAGCCTCACCCCAAATCTAGAGTGGATTTTGTCATCAAGATCTTAAGTAAGTCTCATTGTTCTAATCGAGTCTTTGTAAAAATGATTTGACAATAATTTTAGCTAATTAGATAGATTATTTTATTACAAATCACTTAATCTGCTAGATCATATTGAGTTGTAGAATTAGGTTAAAAATTGAGGGTCTATAAAAAAACGAATTTTCCTCCTTCATGCATTAAAATGTAATATATTGATGTAAAAAATATCTTAGTGCATGGTCCCTCATAGTTAGACATTATGGCTAAAATATTTGAGGGACGGAAAAATTATTAATCCCCTCATGAGTCAATTAATTAATTTTTCTCGCAAAAATTAATTAAAATCCTAAGCCATAAATTTAATTAATTTTATGTCATAGAAAAAAATAATTCTCCAAATTAAAAAAATTGTGGGTTCTAGAAGAATTCATTTTTGAAAGTTCGTATCCAAGGGAATATTGAAAATTTAAGAGATTTTGAGCCCTTGGGCCTTGGTAGTTAAGTGAAAGTCAATTTTTTGAGAAAATCAACTCAAAATAATTAATTTTGAGTTTATTAAAATTCAATTAAATGAAAAATTGAAATTTCCTAAAAAGAAGAAAAAAATTCGACGGAGAAAATTAAAAGATAATTAAATCATTATCAATGGTCGAGATTACTTTGACGATGAATAAGCCAACTAGCCGTTGGAGAATTAATTTATAAATTAGAGGTCAGTTGTCATTCTAATCATCTGATCATTTAAATCGTATACTGGCTCTTGAAGTTCTCTTCTAATATTTCTAGAATAATATCAACACAAAGTCTTTGGGGTTTTATTGATGCAGTGTTCATCTCTGGTGTTTTATGATAACATTGTTCTTAATATTCTGCTAATCTTATTTGACAAGTTGTTGGTTAATAACTTTCGTAGAATAATCTATTGCACAGGTATCTTGCTTAAGTTATTTACTTTAAAGTGACATTATAATTTAATTTGATTAACATGTATCTCTAATATTTGAAAATTTAATCGTTATTTTATATCTCTATTGATTTAACAACATAAATTTTAAGTGTGCAGAAATTTATTCAAAAATTGGGCATTTGGGGAAGTCCTCGGTTGGACTAGCAGACTCCCGAGACATAAGATCTAGAGAGTCTTCTTGATTAAAATCTTAAGATTATCTAATGAATTTCTTCTTGTTGGGATTTTCTAAGATATTTTTAGGATAATGCCTCTATATATATATATATATATATAGATGATATTAAATATATATATTATATATATATATATTATATATATTGTTAAATTTAGATCGGTTAGAAAACCTTTGAAATCTACAAATCTGGGAGGGAAGTTAGACTATACCCTCCAGATCTGGTAGATCTGTAAATTTTAAATGTATAATCTTTTAAAATATTTTGATTCTCTAACTTTTGAGTTTTGAATTTTTTTTTTTTATAATTCAATTTTTTTAACATATTGTAATATATGTTTTTAGATTTATTCTTGTAAATAATTTTTTGATTCAAAATTGTAAATATTTATTTGATTTAAGGTTTAATTTTGTAGTTTAATTTTTTTAATTAGATTTAACTTTTAATTTTTAAAGTTTTTGTATCTCACAGTGAAAACTTTTAAAGAGTTTTTCTAATTTGTATCTATATATACTAACCTTTCATCTTGAATTTTCTATTATTTCACTAACCCATTGCATTTTAAAATGGAGTGTGACTTTTTCAACTTTCTGATATAAGAATCTAGTAGAAAATTTTGAGGTAAAATCTTGATTTGTGTTTTCTAAACTGGCTTTTTAACTGTATATATGGATTCATCACCTCAAAAATCCCCTAAAGCACTTTGATTGTGCGAGGATTACTCATCAAGTTTGTAATTTCAATAAATTCCTGCCATAATTTAGAGAAATTAGATTGGAAAAATACACCAGAAAAGCTTCCAAATTTCACACTAAGACAACTCATTAAAATTCTAATAATATTATTTCTTGGGATTTTATTTTATTTAAACTAACATTTATTTTGTTATTTTTGTAAATATTTTATTTTTATAATTTTGTAAAATATTTTAATTTTTTCATTTAAACTTCGAAATATAAATTTATAAATGTTTTATTTTAAAAATTTTAATAATTGTAAATATTTTAGATTTTTCGTTTTAGACTTGGGGACTAATTTGTATGATTCTTATGTCCATAATTCTTTCCATATAATTTGTGAGCCTTCTTTTGTGTGGTCTAGATTAAAAGTGGAGTAGGGTTTGAAATATTTTGTTTGGCAGGTGCTCTGTCAAAGATTAATACTTAACATTCTGTGATCAACCGCAGGCCCAAAACGAGTCATCTAACTCAGCGATAGGCTTGACTGGCTCTCCCTAACCTAGCCTCCATTTTGGAAGGTTAAGTTGGCAGTCTGCCAACTTTCTATCACTGAGTTGCAAAGGGTTTTGTTCTCTGGTTTGAAGGTTATTTTCATCATTTGGAGAATTTATAATTTTTTTGCAATTGATCCATACTTATATGATACTAACTCCCTATTGCTTCATGTCTAATTCAATTATTTTCAAGGTTTGGTCACTCGTTAGGGATATTGTTCCATCGTTTGGGCTACTTTATCTCTGATTTGTGGCCAGCGTTCCGTCCTTGAGGGTCTGTCTTGACATATCAATTTTCTGAAAGGGAAGCAGCAAGGCATGCAGGTCATCTCCTCCCAACCGTGAGTTTTAAGGAGATCTGAACCTTCTCACAACTGAAACACATATTAATCATAGGGATACGCTAAAGAGATTGAGCTCTTGTCTCATGTGTTCTTGGTAGTTAATCTTAAGCTTGGGTAACTGGTCTAAACCTACAGCAATCTAGTTTGACATTTCAACGGTATCTCTAGTGTTGTGTATTGTCCTTAACATCGAGATTTGTATGTTGAATTGACTATTGTTCTTGTGCATTTAAAAAATGGGGCGGCCAACACAGGAATTATAATAAGTATTTGTGTGGCTGATTTATACGACAAAATTTTCACCTTGAACTTCAATGACTTCTCTGGAAATATGGCGCACTGCTCCTAGTTGTTTATTGTACTTTGGCCTTGACTGA
>APFE030766455.1:0-15817 GCA_000404065.3 Pinus taeda | reverse complement strand
ACCTTGAATGAATTAAGAGAATGTGTGAGATGAACCCTAGACCTCCTCTTCCAAGACTTCTTGGATCAATTAGATTAGCCTTGCAGTAACTTTTTGTTTCTCCAAAAATTTCCTTTGAAAAATATTTGATCAACCAAGAAAAAGAAGGAAATTCACCTCAAAATGGATCTACAATATCAAACATGTTGTTGATGGAAGTATAGATAAATACACGACCAAATTTGTTGCAAGTGGTTTCTTTCAAAAGGAAGACATATATTATCAAGAAACCTTTGCACCCACTACAAGGTATACTACCATTAGAAATTGGGTGTCATTGGATGCTAAAATGGGATGGAATATCCATCAAATGGATGTGATGACAACATTTCTAAATGGGACCATCGATGAGGAAGTATACATTGAGAAACTCAAAGGCTTTGAGGTAAATTGAAAATATAATCATGTGTGTAGACTCAAGAAGGCCCTATAGTTTTGAACCAAGATCCTAGGGCATGTCATGAAATAATGGATGCATACCTTCTAAGAATTGGGTTCATGAAGAGTTTTGTTGATCCAAATCTCTACATCAAGGTTTTGAATAATAAGCTAGTCATTATTCTATTGTATGTGGGTGTGCTATTCATTACTAGTGTGGAAAGAAGAATACAAGAATGTAAGAAGATGTTGGTAGATGAATTTGAGAAGAAGGATCTAGGGCTGATGCACTATTACCTAGGTCTAGAAGTCTGGTAAAATCTTGGGGATATATATTTGGGGAAAGGAAATTATATCATCAAGTTGTTACAGAAATTTAGGATGATCGATTCTAATCCCATGACTACTCCTATGATCACTAATCTCAAGAAGTTGAGGGGATCTTGCCCAAGTCTCGTGGATCCTACCTCATATTGTCATTTAGTGGGTTCTCTGATGTATTTAGTAAATACTAGGGTGGATATATGATTTATTGTGAACATCCTCAATCAAGTTGGAGACTCATCATGATCATGGGATAACTGCCAAGCATATATTGAGATATCTTCGTGGCACAATACATCACTGCCTAAAGTAAAATAGCAAGGAAGTCAAGCCGGTTGGCTTCACAAATTCTGATTGGGGCGGCAGCGAGACCAATGGAAGAAGCACTACTAGTGGATGCTTTAATTTGGGATCTACCATGATCTCATGGATGAGTACAAAGCAAGATCGCTTTGCTTTGAGTATTGTTGAAACAGAGTATGTGGTTTCATGTGAAGTAGGAAAGGAGGTTGTATGGCTGAGGAAGATTTTGATAGATTTGTTTGAGAAGCCTCTGGACCCTACTGTGATTAGTTGTGATAATCAAAGTTGTATCAAGATGTCTAGACATCCTGTGTCTCATGCTAGGATGAAGCATATCAACAATAAGTTCCATTATATTAGGAACTTGGTGAAGGATGGGATCATGAAGCTATAGTATCTCTCGACAAAAAATGAGGTAGTTGATATACTAACAAATTCTCTTCCTAATAAGAGGTTTGAATATCTTATAAGCGTGTTTGGTTTAGTTGATATTAGTGATCTTGTTGATGATGATAAAAGTTTGGAAGAAATTTTTTAATGCCTTGTGTGTGAAACACATTGCCTGGAAGGACATCTGGTCGACACTATGTGTTGATGTTTAGTTTCCGAAGTAGGGAGGGTGGCATTGGTCATGGAGCTCTAACCTCAGACACACCCAGATTCTTGGGTTGATGGTTAGTAAGTAAGCCTGATGGTACCTAGAGAGGCTGAATGATTTAGTCCATCTTAATCCCACTCAGATAACTTTCCTAGTTAGGATAGTTTGTGGCATTCTAGTGCTTAAAGTATTGAGAGACCTTGGATAAATTTCCCTGGTTAGGAATCTATTCCATGGCATTGTCATGTGTTATGCTCTTGACCTGTGAGAAGATACCAGAATACCAAATATGCGAAGAAATATACCCAGAACATAGAATAATAAGAAATAACAGCAAGTATTTTATTATTCAGAAAAGGAAAGCAATCTTCACTTGCCTCTTCGAGGGGGCAACCTCCAATAGAGTTGAGTTCAATTACAAAATAATACATGATGCTCCTCGAGAGGATTCTCTATCCTTTATATAGGATTCATACATGCAATACCATGGGTCAATACCATGGTTCTTATTAATAACATCTATCTAATACCATGGCCCATTTGCAACTAACTGTGGTCCCTTCTTTAAATGTGGGTCAACCACTTAAAATTATTAATATGGGCTTTATTGACTCTTTATTTAACTATAACTATGACTCGACCCTATTACATAAATAAGGGGGTTAAGGTTGGACCCTAACATGGTGACTAAACTCTTTATAGTTCATATAGTTTGAGATCTTCCTTATGAATACCTCCCTAGTTAAGAGGGAGTGTTGAAAAATGTAACTAGGTTCGGTCTTCATAAAATGTATTTGTCAAAACAATTTTTATTATTGTTACAATGATTTATTAAAGCGTGGGTTTCATGTTCAGGTCATCATTTTATTAGTCAAAGTTTCCATTATGGACTCCTAGGATTAATAAAGAGTTATTAGAGTCATTGTATATTTTATGAGACCCTTCTTGGGCTTTCGAATGATGTAAAAAGAATTATTTTGAGTTAAAGATGAATTATGTAACCTCCACACCAAGTCAGCCTCAAGAAGATCAAGTCAGTCTCAAGAAAGGTAATTCGATGTCATTGGAAGGCTATATATACAAGGTAGTTCGAATTCATTTGGAGCATCTCACTCTCTCACACATAGTTCAATATTTAAAGCTGGAATTTGGAAAATTGTTAAGGTGAAGAAGGATGCTAAAAGGAGTGTGATTTGGAAGGGAAGAACAAAATTGAAGCTTTGCTCTCTCTCTCTCTATCTCTATCTCTCTCTCTCTCAGGAGTGTGATTTTGAAGGGAAGAACAAAATTGAAGCTTTGCTCTCTCTCTCATGTGATTTGGAAGGGAAGAAAAAAATTGAAGCTTTGCTCTCTCTCTCTCTCTCTCGTGTGTGATGATTTAGGATATGGAAGTCTCCTTTCCAAGTCAAATTTGTTGGAGTTTAAGTGTGGCTACTACTAGGTCGAAGCTTGGATCAAAGAAGGAAAGGTTGGGTTGGTGTTTAGGAGGTTTGTGTCTAGGTTAAAGAGTCTCAAAAAAATTTATTGAAGGAAGAGATTTTAACTGGGTTTTCCCCTCGATAGGTCTTTTTCCCAGGTTGTGTCTTGTGTTTTTGTGATCTTCATGCACACATAATTTGGTAATTGCTTGATAAAAGATAATATAACAAATAAGTAAAATAAGCCAACATAATTCACAAGTAATTATCAAGAAAGATAAATCTAACCCCAAGTCTACTAGCATTGGTTTCTCAACAAAGACCTCATCAAAGTTCATCCTTGTCACTATGATATGACCCCCATGTAACTGATCCATATTCCTTTCAAGGTCAACTTCTTTTCCACCATATGAAATATCAGCAATGTTACCACTCACCAAGCGAATAATTGATAACAAATTGTTGTATAATGTCTCTTATTCCCCTTAATAAATTGATAACGGACATGAAGGAGGGGATTTGAGATATGTCTACATAGGTATTACCCCCATATCTAGGTTATGGACATTAAATTAAGTGCATTAACTAACTTCATGAATCCCCTCCCTAGCTCTCATGTAGTAGGCCTTTGGCGGCACCATGGGCTTGTATTCATGTGTACATTGGGATTGGGAAATGAAGTCGGTGACAAACCCACCATCTAATGGCATTTATGATAGATTATAAGCTAGTACACTCGTTTTTCCACCTAGTGAGAGGACCTCCAGCATATATTGAAATTCTGCTGGAACACACACAATTCACTATTGTAGCAGTATGTTGTCTCATTCCGGAGCAGGCAAGAGTTCAAAATTGGGTTTAGAATTTTGGTGCTAAGATCCATAGTAGAAATTCTGGTGAAAAGTTTGAAGAACAATTCAATAAAAACCATGATGCACAAGAATGGTTTCCCACATAGAGGTGGTTGTGGCAAAGGAAGACCTCCCCTCCAACCTAGGTATGGGAAGGGATATGACCATTTTGATTGAACCATCCCCCACCATTTCTGTCGAATTGTTGTAGATATAGAGATGCAATAATTCGGGGTGATAGGTGATAATATTTGGGCTCTTAGAAACCTCCTCAGTCATCACTTCAAAGACCAAGAGGATGTAAATTTTCTATTGGAAGGAAAATTTTTAAACATGGAGTTCCACATTGTTGTGCTTATGAGAATGAAACTTCAAGGCTAAGTGTCACCCTCGATGGAAACAATTGTAGATTCTCCCCAACTCTCTCCAACTCAGACAACAATGATGCATGATCAACAATTCAGTCCCTCACTAAAGTGTCGCAATACCCACAAGGATCCTAAGGTAGCTCAAGTCGAAATAAGTCCCTCTCGTGAGCCAACTCTAATGATGCACCCTCTTCCTGACGATGTTGAGTGCTACAAGCCCTGTCCCATGGTCAAGGAAGTCACTCTTGGGTTCTAATTGGACCACGTGTGGCTTCCAAGGTATCCTCCTCATGGCCACGATTCTCCTATGCTTCTGCCTCTTTATGTTTTTTTCTCATGGTTCCTTTTGACAACCTCGCTTTGGTTTCCCTTTGTAATGTGGTTTGTAATATTCAGGATGACCTTTGGTTTCTCCTTAATGGGTAGAGGTTGTTGAGAAATCACTATGGAAACAATTAATGTTGGTTTCTCTTTACTTTGATAATTGCTTATGATTACATGTTGGCTTCTTCTTACTTTTGTTATATTCATTTCATAAAGCAATTACCCAAACCATAAACTATAAGATCACAAGAAAACAATGAACACAGGATCTAGGCTCTAAGCTAGGTCAAAACCCCTCAAAGGGGAAAACCCAGTAAATTTTTCTCTTCTTATAGAATCATATCAAAGTGAGAATTCCAAGACCCAAACACCAAGACCAAGACTTCCCACAAGACCCAAGTCAACCCTCTTTTCAAGCTTCTCGAACAACTCAAATTCAACTCTGGTCAACAGTAGTCAACGCCTTTAAAAATTGGTCAAACTACAGATTTTTGGCTCCTACAACTAGGTTTGCAACTTTGGCCCCTACAACTACTTCATAATTTCAAACGTGTGAGAGAATTAGGGCAAATTTATTCCTCCTATGACCTTCATTCTCTCTCCTTTGACTTTTTATTTTTCTTCTTGACTTTGTTATTGGATTTCACTCTCTTCTTGGCACAAAATTTGGACTTGCTTGAGATACTCCAAATGAGGTCTAACTATATTCTATTTATAAACATCTAGGAGGTCGAATGGGCTACTCTTAGGGTCGACTTTTTTGAGCAGGGCCAACTTGGCCTTGTTGGGACAAAATTGACATTTTTGACTCAAATAAAAATATTTTTCCACTTTCTTTTCAAAGTCCAAATTGGACTTGAATCTAATACAATAATTTGACTCATGAAAAATATTCTTTTGACTCAATAAACCCTAGAATCATGAATAACATTCTTTACCTAATTAACCAATTGACTTAAGCATGAAACCCAAGCTTGAAAAACAGATTTGTTTTTCCTTCTTTTTTTTTTTACATAAAATATATAAGTACATAAGTACAATGAAAATTATGAAGACCAAACCTAGTTACAATTTTCAACACTTCCTCTTAACTAGGGAGGTATTCATAATTGCACTACAAGATACAAGGAAAATATCAAATTGAAATATTATCATAAGAAGAGTCAGATTGATAAGCCATCTTAAGCATCAATGTCATGATTGACATTGTCAACATAGTGATATAGCAAGGCCTTGAATAACAAGCTCTATCTCTCCACTATATTAAAGCACAATGTTGGGGATGCATGACTATAGACACCATCATCATTGCCTCGCAAGGCACATACCCCATCGAGCTTGTTGCCTTCTTTACAAAATGAATTCATTTTATTTGAAGATTGAGACATAGAGAGTAATATAGTACTTACTTTTCAAATGTGTTTCCTTTGATGATGTCTTCAAATATCTTTATGCTCCCAAGACTTTCCAAGAGACTTCAAAGATGTCCTAGAATGATGACTTCTAGGATGGTTACTTCAAAGATGGGATGATGCTTCCAAGAATGTAGATGACGTTCCCAAGGATCTTGATTCTTCTTCTTGTAGAGATATTTTTCAAAATGAAAGATTCCAAGAGAGAGAGATTGATAAGATGATGATGTTCTTCAAAAAATTATGAGCAACCAACAGTCTTAAATGATAGAGAAAGAAATACAAATAGATGATGTACATGTATTCCTTCAAGATGAATGATGAGCTTTTCTCCTTCCTTTTGTCCTCCAAAGTAGCTTTGATGAATGTCTTTCACTTGTGCCAACAAGAGTGATCTTCAAGCTGCCGTATCCTCATCTTAGCTTTGATACCATGTTGAGAAATCACTAGGGTAGAAATTAAGGTTGATTTATCTTTACTTTGATAATTGGTTGTGATTATATGTTGGCTTCTTATTAATTTTGTTATGTTCAATTCATCAACCAATTTACCAAAACCATAAACTATGAATATCACAGAAAACAATGAACACGAGATATAGACTCGAAGCTCGGGGAAAATCCCTCCAAGGGGAAAAACCCAGTAATTTCTTCTTTTCTTATAGAATAAAATCAAAGTGATAATTCCAAAACCCGAACACCAAGACCAAGACTTCCCACAATACCCAAGTAAACCCTCCTTTCAAGTTTTTCCAACAAGTCAAAATTCATTTTGGTCAACGATAGTCAACACATTCAAAACTCAGTCAAACTGTAGATTTTTAGCCCCTGCAATTGCTTCAGAATTTCACATGTGTGAGAGAATTAGGGTATATTTTTTCCTCCATTGACCTTCACTCTTTCTCCTTTAAATTTTGCTTTTTCTTCTTGACTTTTTTGTTTGTTTTCTCTCTCTTCTTGGCATAGAAATAAAATTTACTTGACATACTCTAAATGAGGTCAAATTGTCTTCTATTTATACACAACTAGGAGGTTAAATAGCTCACTTTGAAGGCCGACTTGTCCAGGTAGATCCAACTTGGTCTTATGGGGACACAAATTGATATTTTCGACTCAAATAAAAATATTTTTCCACTTTCTTTTCAAATTCCAAATGGGACTTGACTCTAATACAATAATTTGAATCATGAAAAATATTATTTTGACTCAATAAATCCTAGAAGCATGAAAAACATGCTTGAATTAATTAATAAATTGACTTGAGCATGAAACCCATGCTTGAAAAAAAAAAATCTTTATTTTTGTTTTTACATAAAATATATAATTACATAAGTACAATGACAATTGTGAAGACCAACTCTCGTTACAATTTTGAAAAAGGCCTCCTCCTGCTTCTAGCATTTCTTTGGTTTTCATATGCTAGATCATGATTATGGCTGGATTTTGCAAATCCATAGAGCTCTCATGAATGTAATTTTTGATCATATATAATATAAATGTTTTAATTACAAAAAAAAAGGTGAGTATGAGGTACTATTTCAAGACACTCTTATATGTGAAATCTTTGATACACCTCCCTTCATCATGGAAAAGGGTTTTGAGCCCTTTTGATGGCTTCATTGTCTTTGAAAATAGGTCTTGGTTGTTCCACCTTTGATTGAGGTGTCTAGATATCAAAAATTTATTCTTTTGAAGATATTTCTACCATAATAGGTTTCTGTTGCAAAGCATTCATTTGTTCTATAGGTTTCTTTCCCTTGGGGAATTCCATGGGTGTTATAATAAGAGCCCTACCTAAAAGCATTTTGTCTAGCATGAGAATAAACCAAATTCTTCTTTAAATCATTACAATGTTTTAGTATTACAACATTATATTTATTTAATGCATTGAATTCATACCCAAAGATGAAATTCACAACAAAAACCTCAAACAAGAAATAAATGAGTTGTAGAAATTGTATTTTCTTTTACAAATAGTTGTTACAATTCCCAACTTCTCTAATCCATTACAAAACACAATTCAATTCCCAACTTCTCTAACCCATGAAAAAATCATAATCCAGTCGATTTCTTGAAACATACTTGAAATCTTAAATCGTTAACAACAATATGCAAAGAAAATGAAAAAATGATATGCAACAAAATAAGCTTGATTATCTTATGCAAGGTGCATAGAAAACATCAAAATAGTCAAACAATGCTAAGATAAATATAACCTCATGGTGATAATCTATCTCAACTCAAAACAACCTAGCTAACAACCTATTATTAGCTCAAAAAGTTTAAATTCTAGTGTATAGTGCTCAAATTCTTTGTTTAATGGGAAAAATGGTCGAAAAAATTGAACGTTGTGTGCAATATTGCACTATCATTGCCCCATCTCAATCAAAATCCATTGTTCTTTCTTTATTTGTGATTTGTTCAAATGGCGGACTTCCTTCTCTCTCCCCCCATTCAGATCTTAAATTAATTTAATGCTTATTTATTAGTAAGCCATGGCCACCAAATTAAATCATATCTAAGATTTAATTGTGTGCGTTGTCCTTTCCACCTATTTTGTTATTTTTCTTTTATGCCCTCTTTTAATGCACATTCAAGTTGTTTCTTCTAGTTATAAGGAATCAATGAGTATGTGATATGATGATTTCTTGAAATATATTCGCAGAATGTGATGAATATCAAATTTATTGTTACAATTGCACATGATTTGGGGAAATAAAATTATAAAAAAAACCCACATGAATATAACCCAAGTTGATGGAAAATCAGTGGATATACCTCGGTTTCCATTAAAAATATCAAACCAATTGAAGGGTGCATTTTCAGGCATTATTCTAGGCCCAATACCCAATAACATGATGCCACATCAACCCAACGACAGACCAACTCCTCCCATCATATCGTTCAAAGGCTATTCAGCCACTCTCATCTCCACATACAATATGGGCTTGCCACTGTTGATGATTCTTATGCTTGATAATTCATAGCATCGTGGCCATGTCCAACATTCTACACCCTGGATGTGGCTTAGAACTCATTTCGGAGCCCACAACTTGATGCCATTCTCGAGGCCTATTTACGTGACTCTGTGGAATTACTATGAATATTCTTATTATTAAATATGAAAGGTAATTTTGAATGGTGAATGCAATCAATGCTATGGAGTTACGAGGGTTTGAATCCTCAAATTAGTCAAATTGTAGTAGCATAAAACGAACAAATTACTTCCATGATCACCTCCACTTTCACTGCTTGACACAAAGCTAAGCCAATCTACCAAATAACCTCTCTACCATGATGGTTTTTCAGATTGTATTAATGCCTTTATTTAGAACAAAACCCAAAATGCTTATGTTTTCATCGCATTGAACAAAACCAAAAATGTTCACACCTTCATTATGAACAAAACCAAAAATGTTCACACCTTCATTATGAACAAAACCCCAAATGATAATGCCTTTGTCGAGAACACAACCCCAAATTATCACACCTTTGTCACCTTAATCATATTCCCAAGGGCTAACCCAGGGAATCAACCTGCCTGAAGGTCTTCATCAATGAGAAGGCTTGGCATCTTGATCCAAGTGGCTCCAGAAAGACACACAGGACAGAGGGTTATGAACGCTCGAAAATCAAAAGCGCTCAGAATGACTTCAAACCAGGACTAGAGTTTAGATCTCGTCTTCTTGATCGTGGAGATGTGAACAGTTTGTCAATCCGAGTCCGGATGACGAAGTTATCGCGAAAAGAGTTGTCTTGGTTCCTTTGAAAAAGGAAGGTTTTTCTCATAAAAATGGACTTAAAGCGTTTATAAAGAAAATCGCATCGGGAATCGTGCAAAGGGCAGAATTTAAGATCCCCGATCAACGATTATCGATATATGGGGTCAGAGAAGTCAAATCTGCGATATCGGTGCTTGCAAATTGGCGATGGAATGTCAGCATCGGCAGATCGGGTCGGCGAAACCCAAGGCACAAGACCTAGACCTTTGGGCCAATTGCGATTGCTATTAGTGATCGTCGATATTGGCGATCAGAATGATCGGCAGATGCCAAAGGCAGGACCACGGGCTGCAACGATTGCTATAAGCGTCTAAAGGCTGACCCGATAGGGTTTGTAGGGTTGATTTAAAATATTTTGAAGTTCGGCTTTAAAGGATTTTGTTCGGATTTATCAGTTTTTAGTGTATTTATGTTTTAAATAGAAAGAAGGCTATTCCAAGGATTTTGTTGCACCAGCCGATGCTTCTAAGAAAACGACTTCTATTCTGAACAAAACCGACCTCCGATTTTTAAGCACAACTTTGATCCAAGCGTGTTATAACACACGATGGTGACAGAGAGCTGAGGGGGAGCGCAGAAAGGCTGGGTAACAGTGGCCGAGAGCAGTATGATAGAAAGCCCAAGAGGCTGAGTGGAAAGGTTGCGAGGAAGAGGCCCGAGAACCTGAGTGCCAGAGAGGGCTTGAAAGCCAACACAACGCTTGAACCCCATAGAGCCACAGAGCTTGATCAATCCAGAGTGCAGATAGCCATAGAGTCACAACGCTTGAAATTCTGGCAGATCGCAGAGCTGCAGTGATAAGACAAAGCGCTATAGGGCCAGATAGCCATAGAGCTGCAGAGTGAGAATTCTAGAGCAGTTATTCTTCTTTGATCAATTCTTCTTTGATTGATTCTTCTTTGATCGATTCTTCTTTGATTGATTCTTCTTTGATCGATTCTTCTTCTTGCAAGTGATGCTGTGAAATCAATATTCAGCGAGCTTCAAAATTTTTGATAGATATGTTTCAGATGTCCACTTTCTTGTGTGAGCATCCATCTTCATATGATCGTCGCCTTGAGATCGATGGTGTGAGCAACTTTAGCAGTGAGACATCCACTTCTTCAGATGGCCCTTGGTTGTGAGGTATATGATGTGTTCATGTACTTCTTCTTTCTGCATTATGTTGCACAGATCCTTGGTTGATGTTAATGCAGGATCTTGTTTATTACATGTTGTCATGATTCCTTGCTTCATGTTATGCAGAATCTTTTATGTGATGTAATTGTTGTCATAACTATTTATGTTATGCCTTGAGATCCCTTGTTGTATGTTGCTGGGATACTCTTGTTGTCCTCATGCATGTGTGTTGTATTGACATCCCTTTTGTGCCATGTTGGTGGGATGCTCACCATTCATGTTTTTGTATCATACTGATAGGAGTCTTTTGATCAAGAGTTCTAGTTGTGGAACATCTCTTAGAGCCACTCCTGCGTGAGGGAATTTTTCCTTGTATGATCACGACATCATATCTTGTGTACATCACCTTTATTGGCAGCACTTAATGCAGCAACCTACACCATCTTGACACGGGGCCCAGAGACGTAATCCCTCCTGGACGAACTCCGTTATCAACGCTTATGTTTTCATGTGTTGATGATTGTTATGTTCCTCTTCTTTCCACATGCAGATGTATTCATTAATGTTCTTTTAAAAAGAAATTTTAACATATCATGAAATTAAAAGGTCTTGGAAGGGTCTTTTTTCACACCCGGACCTGGATCAAGTGGTATCAGAGCAGTCTTTGCATTGATGTGAATTGCAGTGTGAAAAATGACAGAGGATGAAATAGCGATTTACGAGACCATGCTCGACATTTCCAAGAGAGTGGAACTTATGTATGAAACTCTACAGAAAGAGACAGAGGAAAAGGAGCGGTTGTAGCTTCAGTTGCAAGCCACAGAAAAGGCCATGGAAGAACTGAAGCAAAACAAACATAATCTTCAAACAAAGAATGATGAATTGAAGATGTGCCTACATGAAGAGAAAGAGGAAAAACAAAGTTTTCTATGATAGTTGCAAGCAAAGGACGATGCCTTGGAAAAGTTGCAGCGTGACCCATGCGAGGTAAAAATTAGTTCTCCATCTTCATATATGTTTCCTGATAATGATTTCGCTGTGTTTGAAAATCACACCACAGGAATTGGCTCCAAACTGTTGAAGAGAATGGGGTATGAAGGAAAAGGCTTGGGCATTAATGGCCAAGGCATTGTCAATCCCATCAAAGTAGAGGAATTACCCTGTCAGGCAAGACTTGGGCATGTCAGGAAAGAAGTTTGGGAATGCGCTGAGACATTTAGTGAACCACCAATGACGGATGATGAGAAGCCCTCATCAGTTCTTTCCAAATCGAAAGAGAAGGTAAGAGATGTTGATTTCCTTTCGATTTCATCTTCTCATAGTATGATGTCTGTTGGATATTTGGAGATCTCAATTACAGGGACAAACATGAGGCTCCTTACAAGGACGAGGCATGAGGAGAAAGAAGAAATTGGTGCTAATAACCAAGGCAACACTCAACCTTTGGAGGTTGTGCATGAACATCTATTTTCAGGCTCGAGATACACTAAAGGAGAGTGCTCAAAGGTGTCAGATTCATCCGAGACATTGTCGAGGAAAGAGAATGATGGGAAAACATCCCCATCATCCCATGGAAATTTCCATTGCAGGGAGAGAGCTGAGGCAAGCTCTCATCACCATATTGACATCAGAAACAACAAAGGAAGGTATAACCCTTTTTGATCTTCAAATGTTCATTTTGAGTATGATCATGTTGTTAATAATGAATGAAGATCAAGGCATCGAAAAACATGTACCTTTTGTGGTTTACCTAACCATACCTTTTCTAAGTGTTGGAAAAGAATGGCAACACTCATGAGGCGTGAAAGACCCTCTCAACAGCATGAAAATAAACAGGTTAAGAAAATATGGAGGAAGAAAGCCTACTACAGTCATTGCGACAGAAATGGCCATCAAAGAGCCACTTGCTGGAAGCTCCATCCAGAGCATCTCCCTAAAGATAAAGCGTCGGTGCATGAACCAAGTAAAGCAGTTGTTCGACAAGAAAATCCACCTCAAGAAGGTGACCCATTCACCATGATAAGTGAAAAATGGTTGCTAGACATGTTGTTGTTTCATGGTCATTATTTTGTAAATCATTTGTTTCATTTTAAAGTGTAAAAGTGATGAAGTGTTTCCATCACTTGTTCAACAACAATGATGTCTGGTCATGTCTTGAATCGTATTTTGAGTTGCATGTTAAAAATTTGAAAGTGATGTTATGTTTCCATCACTTGTCCACACAATAGTGTTTGGCATTATGTGTGTAAATCATGTGTTGTAGTGATGATGTGTTTTCCATCACTTTGTGAAGCAACCATGATAGGTTGGCCTTGTTGTCATAGCTGGGATATTACATCCATCTTGTTGTAAACTTGACCATCGAGTATGTGATAAACTCGTGGCAAGCGTGGGATGTTGGGTCATTAGTTGGTCATATCATTCAAGCATGTGATTTGCAAAACAATGTACTACAGGTTGCAGAAGTAGCAAGTGTCGGCTCGTCGCTTAAGGCTCCGAAGAACAAAGGTGAAGGAGATGGAAGCGAGACCCTTTTAGGATACTTGTGATGCAGACAGGGTACAGAGAGAGTTGCAGATTACTTTTTATTCTTTTGGAGGACCAAAAGATCCTCAGTGGGGAGGATTGATCCAAGTGGCTCCAGAAAGACATAGAGGACAGAGGGTTATGAACGCTCAAAAATCAAAAGCACTCAGAATGACTTCAAACCAGGACTAGAGCATATATCTCATCTTCCTGATCATGGAGATGCGAATGGTTCATCAATCTGAGTCTGGATGATGAAGTTTCACGAAAAGAGTTGCCTTGGTTCCTTTGAAAAAAAGGAGGTTTTCCTCATAAAAATGGACTTAAAGCCTTTGTAAGGAAAATCACCTCGGGAATCATGCAAAGGGTGGACTTTAAGACCCCTGATCAACGATTACCGATATATGGGATCGGAGAAGTCAAATCGGTGATATCGGCACTTGCAAATCGGCGATGGAATGTCAGCATCGGCGGATCGGGTCGGTGAAACCCAAGGCACAAGGCCGATTGCGATAAGCAATCATTAATATTGGTGATCGGAATGATCAGTATCAGTGATCGGTGGATGCCAAAGGCAGGAACTCGGGCCGCAACGATTGCTATAAGCGTCTAAAGGCGGACCCGATAGGGTTTGTAGGGCCGATTTAAAATATTTTGAAGTTCAGATTTAAAGGATTTTATTCGGATTTATCAGTTTTTAGTGTATTTATGTTTTAAATAGAAAGAAGGTTATTCCGAGGATTTTGTTGCACCAGTCGATGCTTCTAAGAAAACGGCTTCTATTCTGAACAAAACCGACCTCCGATTTTTAAGCGCAACTTTGATCCAAGCGTGTTATAACACACGATGGTGACAAAGAGCCAAGGGGGAGCGCGGAAAGGCTGGGTAACAGTGGGCGAGAGCAGTATGACAGAAAGTCCGAGAGGCTGCGTGGAAAGGCTGCAAGGAAGAGGCCTGAGAGCCTGAGTGCCAGAGAGGGCTAGAAAGCCAGCGCTATGCTTGAAACCCATAAAGAAACATAGCTTGATCAATCCAGAATGCAAATAGCCATAGAGTAACAACGCTTGAAATTCTGGCAGATCGTGGAGCTGCAGTGATAAGCGAGAGCGCTATAGGGCCAGATAGCCATAGAGATGCAAAGCGAGAAGTCCAGAGCAGTTATTCTTCTTTGATCAATTCTTCTTTGATTGATTCTTCTTTGATTGATTCTTCTTCTTGCAATCGATGCTGTGAAATCGATATTCAGCAAGCTTCAGCATTTTTGATAGCTATGTTTGAGACGTCCACTTTCTTGTGCAAGTAGCCATCTTCATACGATCATCTCCTTGAGATCGATGGCCTGAGCAACTTTAGCAGTGAGACCTCCACTTCTTCAGATGGCCCTTGGTTTTGTTGTATGTTGCTGGGCTACTCTTGCTGTCATCATGCATGTGTTTTGTATTGACATCCCTTTTGTGCCATGTTGGCGGGATGCTCACCATGCATGTTTTTGTATCATACTGATAGGAGTCTTTTGATCGAGAGTTCTAGTTGTGGAACATCTCTTAGAGCCACTCCTGCGTGAGGGAATTTTTCCTTGAATGATCATGACATCATATCTTGTGTACATTACTTTTATTGACAACACTTAATGCAGCGGCCTACACCATCTTGACATGGGGCTCAGAGACGTAGTCCCTCCTGGATGAACTCCGTTATCAATGCTTATGTTTTCATGTGTTGATGATTGTTATGTTTCTCTTCTTTCCGCATGCAGATGTATTCATTAATGTTCTTTTAAAAATCAATTTTAAAACATCACGAAAGTAAAAGGTCTTAGAAGGGTCCTTCTTCACACCCGGACCTGGATCGCATCTAAGACCGAAGCTACTCCTACTCTTGTTTCAATGTGTTAGTGTCAGTCTTTCCAGCTTTCCTCCAGTGATCAAATATGCTCTTACAAAGTGATTGTGAAGTGTCAAGGTCAAATTTTGTCATTTCAGTGAGTCTTCAAGCAAAATTTGGTTACTAGGCATTAGGTCTAGGGGTTTGCTCTCACTCTTTTCAAAGTTGCCCAAATGCCAATCTATGTCACTATTCAGCTGAGTCTATCATCATTCATAGGGTTTTCATTATCATCTCAGTGTCTAATGAGTCATTTTACACCTTGTTCATGCTTCAGTGGCACCTACGCAAGGTCATTTCCCTCTCCTAGGGTTTTGAAAGCTAATTTCTCTTGGATGGTCAAATAATTAGTAAAACTTATATCCAGATGTTCATACACCTTCCTCTATCTTTAATATACCTTATCAAACACTTCCCATCACTGAGATCCCCAAAAGTCCTCATTTTCGCACAAACCCTAGTTTCTAGCTACAACCTAGCAATTTTCTAGGT
>APFE030766448.1:61942-90687 GCA_000404065.3 Pinus taeda | reverse complement strand
TGACACTGTCAAGTCTAATTATAGAGCAGTCAAATATTATTAGCTTATAATAATATTTAGACTATAAACTTTATCTTATTCTCTTGGAGCACTTCAGTTTGAGCTATAGATGCGGCACATGTAGCTGTTATAAGGAAATACATTTTCTTGTGGGTCAGTTGAGTTGTTGCATGCATGAATTCAGTTAGAACTCAATCAGTTGAGTTTGGTGGAGTTGATGGAGTTGTGTTCAGTTTGACTTGGTTAAACTAGTTGTAATTAGTCTAACTGAAAATAGACTAATGATGAGTTGTTTAACTAATTATTAACTCATAATGCAACTAAAGAATACATCAGTTAACTAAGTTGCATGTCAATGCATGTTCAGTTCAGTAGGGACAGGTGTTAGAGGATCAAATTTCTATCAGTTGTGACTATAGTTGTGCATGAGGATTTGCACAATCAATGGGATTGAGTTATGCCAATGAGAATTGGCCAATACCATGTGATTATAGCCTCTGCTCACGTGATTCCCAGTGTGAGTGATTATTTTGAGGTAAATACGAGTTTGGTTCAACCATTCTCATCCATTCTTGTGTAGGTATTGAGCAGTGGAGGCAGGCAAGCAGTGGAATAGATTTGGAGATCAGATCTGAGTTGTATTGTGTGTAACAGGTGGAGATAGTGATGGATACTTCTGAGAAGTATTGACTATTGTAATGTTACATGTTCTCAATCATTAATATACAGATAGTGTGGGGTTTTCAGTTGTAAGCTTCCCCCAGGTTACATACTGGGTTAATGTGTGCATTCTCTTGATGTTTTATTGTTATTGATGCTGCTATATTGATGATCAACGTAGAGGAGCTTATGTATTGTGTATGTATTCTGCAATAGTACATGATCAGGATAATATCCATTGAATATGTGTTTATTATTCAAAATTTCTACACCTTTCCCCCCCTGGTTTGAGCAGTGATTCAACTTTAACTTAGTTTAGGAGCAAGTTTACGCCCACCTTGGACTCCATGGTCAAGGACATCACCTAGGACATTCCAACCATCCTTTTCCTTCACTGGAAGATAGAACAAAATCAGTTTCTTTATCACAAATTTAGCACAAATAGAACATTGATGTATATGCAAGTGTGAACTAGATAGATGATGCACGAAATATTGAGTTATGATTTGGTAGGGTAGTTTATTGTTTACAAGTGGATTTGGTAGCTAGAAGGTTAATTGAAAAATCATGTAGTTTCCTTTTTGCAAGTAGAGTAGCTCTTGTTTCCTTTCATGAATTGATTCAGTAGAATTCACAAGTTAATAACATCTACAAGTTTAGGTTTAAAAATAATTTTCCTTTTTGTCATTAGATCTAGCTTCTGAATTACACTTTTAGTATTCAAATTCCTTCTAATTCAGTAGAAAGAATGGTCTTGGAGAATTATTGATCAAATGTCCTAGTTGAGGGTGGCATGAGTAGAATCCCATCTACTTTGTATATAGCATTGTCACCTCAAACTTTGTACGAACCCCTAGTTGATAAATAGAGTTGAGGAGCCCTTGGGCATTGCAACACTCTTGGTGCAATACTAGGGCTCACTAGATATCCTCAAAATCTATGAAAAAACCCTTCAAAATCGTACACAATGGTCATGTTAGGCACATAATATATGAAAAACCTCATTGTCTCTCCTATGAACTCATTGATCTAGGAAAGTGTGTCATTAGGTGTAAATGGTAGGTTTAACATACCCCTTATGTTCCTAGAAGTGGTTATATGGGCCTTATGTTTTACCTATTTGGGACGCCCATCATATCCCCCTACTGGAATTGTTTCTCACCCTCTGAGAAACATAATCTACTTATGGAAATTGATAAATACTAGGGCTCACCATATATCCTCAAAATCTATGCAAAATCCCTTCAAAATCCTACACAATGGTCATGTTAGTCACATAATGTATGAAAAACCTCATTGTCTCTCCTATGGACTCATTAAGCTAGGAAAGTGTGTCATTAAGTGTAAATGGTAGGTTTAATATACCCCTTATGTTCCTAGGAGTGGTTATATGGGCCTTATGTTTT
The DNA here is from genome assembly GCA_000404065.3 of Pinus taeda. Taxonomy (NCBI): domain Eukaryota; kingdom Viridiplantae; phylum Streptophyta; class Pinopsida; order Pinales; family Pinaceae; genus Pinus; species Pinus taeda. Next base: position 88,621 of record APFE030766448.1, on the reverse strand, counting down.
ACCTATTTGGGAGGCCCGCCATATCCCCCTACTGGAATTGTTTCTCACCCTTTGAGAAACATAATCTACTTATGGAATAGGTTTAATATACTCCTTATGCTCCTAGGAGTGGTTATATGGGCCTTATATTTTACCTATTTGGGAGGCCCACCATATCCCCTACTGGAATTGTTTCTCACCCATTGAGAAACATAATCTACTTATGGAAATTGATAAATACCAAGGGTCACCAGATATCCTCAAAATCTATGCAAAATCCCTTCAAAATCCTACACAATGGTCAGGTTACGCATATAATGTATGAAAAACCTCATTGTCTCTCCTATGAACTCATTAAGCTATGAAAGCATGTCATTAAGTGTAAATGGTATGTTTAATATACCCCTTATGTTCCTAGGAGTGGTTATATGGGCCTTATGTTTTACCTATTTGGGAGGCCCATCATATCCCCCTACTGGAATTGTTTCTCACCCTTTTAGAAACATAATCTACTTATCAAATCTACTCTTTCTTATTAATCTCTTTGAAAACATGCTTGACATCCCAACTTGAGCTAGAGGTGGTTGGTTTTGCTAGGTGGAAATGTGGATTTTCTTCTATGAGTTTCCATTCTGTTATCACTTAAGAAAATATTTCTGAATTCTGAACATTAGTTTGATTCCAAAGGATTGATGTTAGTCTTGGTCTAGTCTTTCCATGGTTTGTTTTAGAGTCTAAGACCTAGAAGGGAGTCTTGTTGGTATTGTCAAATAGGGTCAACACTCTGGTTTTGCCTATCACTGGTCCCACATCACACATAAATTTCCATGTGTCAAACTTGTGTCAAGGTTTTCATGCACTATGAAACTGCCTAGGAGTTTTCGTAGCACAAAACCCAAGATTTGCACTGCTTAGGAATTTTTGTAGCGCAAAACCCAAAATTTGCATTGGCTGCACTATGAAATCAAGGATTCGTGCAGATTCGTGTCAAATCTGACCTAGTTGTCTAATCTATCAGAATCCGTTAATCTTACATCATCAACTGTCAGTCCATACACCATGCCTATCACATGCAACCACTCATTTTCATCATTAGGCTCGTTAGGTGTCTTGATACACTCGAGTTTCAAATTTAAAAAAAGGGTCCAAGTGTTTTCAGTTATGATTATGTTTGTTTTCATGTATGAGAGGAAAATTGACAGGCATTTAATCATAATTCCTTGAAGTCCAAGCGAGGCAGCTTCCCTTTCCATTTCAAGCGAGGCAGTGATCGAGATTAAGATGGTGCAAGCTCTTTCAATTTTTATTTTGCAGGTATTCCATGGTGATCTCTATAGAAAAGAAGGATCATAGGTCAGGCAGGTGTCTAAGCAATGAGCCTGAAGGTTTTGATGTTCTCCTAAAGAATAGTGAAGTTGAACAAGCTTTTAAACAAGTTGGCTATTGGAGATTTTGTGGAAAACATCAAGGAGGCCACATGCAAGTCATCAAAGAATTTGCTTTCAATTTCACAAGATTAAATTCCAAGGTTGGAGTGCTTGAATTACCAATCTCTCCAGAGGTTATATCTGAAATCACTGAAATTCCAAGGGGACAGGAGAGGTGGTTTAAAAACTTCAAGTTTGATATGACTCCTTGCAAGGAATTCTTAAAGCTGGAGTTTGTTGATTCAAACTTAAACAAGTTAGTGCCCAGGAGCTTTGTCAAGAATTCATATGCTAATTTGCTTACTTGTATACAAAGATACTTTACCTGTGAGGGGAGATATCATAAGGTGTATTCCTATCACGTCAAACTTTTGCTTCATTTCATTGGAAATATATCTCTAGATTTGCCTTTCTATCTGTTTCGTAGCCTAGGAAAAATGTGTGACAAGGTTCAGTTGAAGAAGGAAGTCTGTGAGACCTCGTTGTTTCATCATGGCTTAGTTAAATTGATTATTTTACATGAGCTCTAGAAAATAGATAGGGAGTGGTCCATTTTCTTGTTTATGTCTGGCTTCAGAAATGAAACTGGTCTCAGCCCTCAGGCTACGGGGATTTCTTCACTAGCAGTAAGTCATCGAGAGGAAACAAGATCAAGAAGATTCGTGAAATTGAAAGCCAAAAAGCAGGTGAAGGAGCCCATGAACCACTAGTAATTCAAGGCACACCTCAACAGTCACAAAAAAGGAAATTTCAGATCAAAGAAGGTGTACAAGGGAAATCCACAGGTGAAACGGTCCAAAGAAGAGTAACTAGGAGCCAACTAGCTAGAGAAAAAGGTAAGACAGTGATTACTAAGGGAAGCCCAGCTTCAAAAGGAAGTTTGAATGATTTGCTTCAAGCTATTGACATTGAAGAATCTCCTCTGGTCCGAGCAGACTTAATTGAAGCAAGTAAAGGCAAAACCAAAAAAGCCAAAACCTATAAGAAGCTCAAATTTGATGAGCAAGCTTCTACATTTGTTTTTAAGCCAAGAAGCCCCATGACAAGGCATTCAAAAGAGATACAAGAGGCACAACTAGAAGCAAGTGAGATAGGGGAGGTAGTTATCACTCAACAAGAGGAATGTAGTTTTGAAGAGTTGAAAAAGACACTGAATCTGGAAAATTTTGAAATTTCCAAACTTAGAAAAACCTCAAGGAAACATGCAATCAAGGAATCTTATTTTAACAAAATGGAGGCTTTGTGGGAAGATAAAACAATTCCAATACCCAAAGTGGTTAGCTGTCATGCTCAATATTTCACCTGGACGATCCCTGCAATAAAAGAAGCAAGATACATCATAAAGGTCAATGCAAAATTGAGAGCTGGAATCCGAAATATGAAGAGGCAAAATGAATATCTAAAGATACAACTGAACCAGCCTAAAGGACATCCTTAGCTAAGAAAAACTTCATAGCAAGTAAGGCTAAATCCTAAAATTTTGATGTGGATCACCTTTTGAACTTTACTTTGAAGAATGGTATCAGTTTATTCAGTTTTGAACAACCTCATGGCATATGGAAGAGTCATTTCAAAGGAAAGAAAACTCAAGGAAGTCAAATTTTGGCATAAAATTGTGCTTTTGAAATCACATAGCAGTTTCGTAGCACGCTATGAAACTGTTGTAGGTGATGCCTAATACATAGCAGTTTCATAGCGCGCTACAAAACTGTTGTAGCTGCACATAATGGTTTTGTGGGCCAATTTTGAGAAGAAAAAGGAAATCTTTTTGAAGATGGGCTTCTTAAAAGGATTACTTATAAGGTGTAAACATCAAGCAAGGGCAAAACAAGGAAAGGAAAGACATCTATGAACTCCAACCTTTATGTTATGAAAATGGTCATTATTTCGTAGCTAGAACCGTTCATGATGCTTCAGACATCATTAAAGGAGTTTTTTGTCTTACCACGTGTATAGGAGCAAGGTCTATAGCATATGGAAAACAAGCTAATCCAATGCATTTTATGTAATTAAGAGGAACAACAGGGATAATAAATTTCAAAGATCCTTTTGGAGACCAAAAGCAGAAAAACAGGAACAACTTCCTAATATCCAGGAACAATCAAAGGATAAGGCATCAAGGGTTAGCAGGAAGTTTAAAGCCACCACCAAAGCCAAACTGAAGAAGGCCGCTTGTTAGGGAACAAATTTGTATTTTAATCAATGCTACTACCAACATAATGAGGAGTTACACTCCTAATTGTTTTAGGTCTCTAGAACTGCCAGTTAATAGTTAGTTATATTAAATAGTTGGTTTTAAGTGTCAATAGGTGTCAAATTAGGAAGAATTCGAATTCCCCTCGTGCTGGAGGAAGGAATCTAAGTCATGTAATGAACTCTATATATAGGAGAAAATATAATGTATCAAGGGTTGGAAATTTTCAGAGAAACACTCATATTGTGTCATTATAAAAGATTATGTTTTTATGTACAGACTTCGACTTTACTTCTCAGGATTCAGAAAGAGTTCAATGGTGGCTTGTTTTATGTTTGTCCTTATTTCCTTATTTTCAGTAGTATGAATTCATGATGCTTAGAACTCATTGACATGCTCTAACTTCCTTCATACATTTATATACTGTATTTCATACATGTCTCTATGTGTTAATTGATATATTGAACTTTTGATGCCTTGACTTCCATGTTCAACTAATAATGTTGTCATACTAAGCTTTTCTGACTCCATAAGCCCAATGGATGTTTATTGACTGTGTTTCAACCATTTACACTTATTCATTTGTTTAATAGAGTTAGCCAGCTAATCCATTATCAAAATATTTAACCTAGTGAGAGAGCCCTCTCAGGTTGAGGAGGCTAAGCCTCAGCCAAAAGTTGGTTTGAAATAGTTACTCAGTGTCTTCCTAATTAGTAGCTTATCAGGGATTCATTTTGTGTTAACATTAGGTTTTGAATAGTTACTTAGAGTCTTCCTTCTTAGCAGCCTATCAGGGGTTGATTTTGTGTTAACACATTCCATGGATTCCTCTTCCTGAATCTAATGTTCTTGGAGCCCTTGTAGCAATGGTGGATTGAATCTAAGCCTTCCACCAAACTCCAAACCTCTAGATAATCCTTTTGTACAAGGGATCCTTGGCATGTGCCTATAATCAGTCAAGGGAGCGGTATCTCTAATTTTCATACTATGGGAAAATTCTTTCCACCTCCTTAAATAAGCTTGTGAGTTTTCCTCTCATAACAATTGAAAGTGTCTTCAAAATGGAGGATGACATCTAGTTTTATTTTCTTCCAAATGTCCAAGAACTAGGGGTATTTTTCAATAAGAACATGAGTGGGGATGAGCATAAAGGGGTTTGGGTGCTCAGGCCTTATCCACATTAGTTCTCTTAATTCCCCATCCAATTTTTTCTTCACCTCCTCACCTATGATTTCATCATACCTTAACCAAGAGTCTAGAGATAACAATTGTGCATCCCCCAAGTATGGGTTTGGTTCCCATATGGTCAAATTTGTAAGCACAAGGTTGTGGAGGTAAAATTTAAAAACCTTTTCCTTATCCTCCATATCATATTGCAAGAAAAAAATAATGAGATCCTTGGTTTCTTGTAGATGGATTGTCCCTCTGAGTGCAATATAGTCGATCTGATATTTGCACCATTGTTCTTTAAAAAATAATAAGTAAGCCTTTGAAGTTTGTTTGCAGCTAATTTCCTTTAAGGTTAGGTGTGCCATAGTCACTAGATATGTTCCCAATGATGCAATTTGATGGTCCTTTAATTGTAGAAACTTTTTTGTTTATTGCAATTGGATTTTTGGTTGTTTGTTCTCCTTTTCAAGCTACTCCCTCCTATTTTCTTCATCTAGCCTTAATAATGTCATTTCTTCCCTTATTTTGTTCATATCATCCTCCATTTTAGCAATATTAGCTACTCATTTGTCTTGGGTTATTCTCTTCCACCGGTGAGTTTCTACTTTTTCTTTATCCACCTTAAGCAGTAAGTGGAGAACTAGGTGCTCAGTGAGTACTCTTCCATGTTTCTGCAGTAGCCTAAGAGAAAAAGGAAGAAGGCCTCCTTGAGCTTGGTTTCTTGGATGAGTTTTGAATTTCCTATAGATCTACAAAAATCTCCTATAGCAAAACAATCTACTCCTATAGATGGGCAACTTCCCCTTGTTAATATTTTGGTTGTTTTGTGATTTCAAGGAGTTCTTGTGTTTCCTTTTGTTGTACCTCCATTCCTTGTAATTCTTGTCATTTTCCTTCATATGGCCTTTCTCCTTCTAGACTCATATTTTCATCAATGGTAATGGGGGTAGCAAAAGGAGGTTTTGGCTTGCCATTAGACCTCATCTTGGTGATTTTCCTTATGTTGTGCACAATTTACTAAGCATGCCTAATTTCTTTTGTCTTGGTGGGAATTCCAAGGCCTACTAGTGTGGTGGCAATTTCTTTCACCTCTTCTTTTGGGATTTCCCCATTTTTCTATTTGCAAGGTTTGCCACTATCTTCCCTTCCCTCTTATTTGTTGCAATATTCTGAGGTTTGTTAAATTATTCCTAGGCCTTTAGGAAGGTATGTTTATCTAGATCCACAAAATCCATTGAGGGGATGGGATGCTGAAGGTTTTCTAGGGCATCAATGACTAAAAATTTAATAAGGTCATGATGGGCCAGGTAATTTTTCTTACCTTCCTTGACTTTGGTGCTCATCTCCTTAAGGGATTGAAGAAGGAAGAATTTGGTACTCAATAACTCATGAGTTGGAAGGTTAGCTTGGGATAACAGTTGATAGAGGAGTTTGAATTGGTAGGAATAAACTATGCTCAACCTACCCTCACACGAAATTTATTTGAGAATATGATAGAATACCTCATCATAAGGGTAATTCCGACTCTCCCTTCTAATTCCATTCTTATCCTTCTATTAGGTTGTTCATTGGGGAAGAAGAATCCTCTCTTGTCATTAATAACCTATTATCTCTCTTCTTTGTTCCAATGTATCCCCTTAAGGAGAGTGGTCACCCTACTGATGGAATCTTCATTAATATGTAACACTGGTCCTTTGACTATAGTAATAAATTCTTAGCCTCCAAGGTTTTGCAAGTTCATTGCAAATTCCATAGCAACTTTATCATCAGACCCTGTGAGCTTTTCAAAGAAGCCTAACCATTAACAATTTTCTAAGATAACAACAACCTCAAGATTTTGGTTAATTTAGGTTGTGTTAGTTGGCTCTCTTATGTCGAAGCCACCCCCATGGTGTATGAAAAAGTATCTAAATTTTTTGGGCTTGATTAAAAAAATTCTCAGGTAAGAAAGACATTGTACTTTTGTTGCTATAGGATATAGAGTTTCAAGTGGCAGTAGGGCACTCTATTTTTTTTCACTGTAAAAATACACAGTCTCAACTAAAATTGAAAAAACAATACAACTTATCCCTATATCTCTATAATCATACAAGGAAATATGTATGGAAATTGATAAATACCTAATGGAATCTCTCCCTTCCCTTAATTCATCATTAGGGCACAAAAAAATGAAGACTTTACTAACAATTTTCAACAATTATCCAATATGTTGATGCCAAATGTAAGACAAGGTAGTGGAAAGGGTTTAAATGATTTTTCTTTTACAATCCAAACTCTCTCAAACTTCTTGGGGGTCTTTTTGAGTGATTTCAGTGGCGCTCTGTGTTGTTGTAGCAAACCCTCTGTCTATTATAGCTTCCTACAATTTGTCTCTTGTAGCTCTATGATTATGAGTTTGATAACTTGTAGCTTCTTCTTGTAGCGATGCAACTATCATTGTGGGATTGTTAACATTGCTTTTCATGCACAACATTAAATGGAAATGGGTGGTGAGATCAAGACAACTTTTTGTTTAAGTGGAGATGATTTTGGGTGGTTGATAAGGAGGATTTAACATGTAGCACTAAGGTAGTCCCACCTACCCTCATGGAACATTGTTCAATGTGTACATCCACCTCATTGATTAAGTAGGTAACAATGGCCACCGTTTTTCAAAGATTGTTGATTTGTCTCATTTTTTTCCACACATGGGAACAAATTTAGATAAAGTGGAGTTAACTGCCAAATTGTTTGAGACTTCTACTAATTTGGCTAGCTATTAAACCATTTCCTTTTTGCATAAACAATGTTTTCCTATGCTTCAAATGAATTCACAGTGTGAGTGTCAAATATTTCATACATGATGCTTACCTTTCATGGTGTTGGAGGGTTATATTTTTTTATTTGCAAGCATCTTCAAGGTGATGTTGGTGAATAAACAGTCCCATAGAATCTTATAGGGAATCCTGTAGCTGATTAGGCCTCTTTATCAAAGTCCGAGTGAGTGTTTTGATGATGTTTCTCATTTAGAGTTGTTGATACTTGCTAAAGGGTAAACTCTTCTTCAGGAGTTTTTTTTTTGTTTTATAACTTGAGCCAGTCCTCAAGTTGGGATACCATCCTCAATGTGTTTCATATTCAATTGACAATAGAGCCTTTTTCTCGTACACTGACTCATAGGGGGTAAAACTAATTGGGGTTTTCCAAGTGGTGTTGTAGGCCCAAGTAGCCTCAAAAAGCCTTTGTTCCCAAACCTTTTTACTATTGCTAACCACTTTGGTCAGAATGCTATCCAATACCCTTTTGGTGACATGGAGGTAATATGGAGTGGAATTCTGATGTCAAATGTGGTGTTTTTTCATTATCCCTTCAATCAGATTGGAAGTGAACTAGAATCCTTGGTATGTCATGAATTATCTTAGAAAACCAAACTTGTAGAAGGTATTTTCCCTTAAGAATTCATCCACTTTTTGTTATATTGTTTCCTTTACTGCCTTCACTTCATCCCACTTTGTCAAGTAGTCGATATAAAAAATGATGTACTTCTTCTTCCCATTTGGAGGATCAATAGGATTATTGAATTCCATGCCACTTCTAAAATGGCTTAAAGAAACTTGAGGTTGGAGGGGAATTTCATCCTTTTGAGAAGCTTTCTCATCCTTTGGCACCCATCACTATGAATTATGTATTTGGGCATCCTTGTGAAGGGTTGTCCAAAATTACCTTTCTTGTAAGATCTTGTAAGTTGTCCTCTTTGCAGCAAAATGGCCCCCACAAGGTCTATCATGGAAACTGAGATGATGTCATAAAGTTTATCCTCCCTCACACATCCTCTCAGAATTTGATCAGACCCTAACTTGAAGAGGTTTCCCTAATCCAAGTGTAGGAGGTATTTTTTCTAACAATCTTACTTCACACCTTTGAAGATAGGTGAGGAGGGAATTGGCTAGTTGCTAGGATATTGGAAATGTCGACGAACCATAGAGACGTAAGTGATATGGAAAAAAGTTGCTCACGCGGAATTTGGTCATCTATCACTTCTTGATCTACATACAAGTCTAATATTAATAGAACATATGCAACATCATTCTCCTTTTCAGGTTTGTCAACAACAGTCAAGTCAAATTGTTGCAACAATAATAACCACCTAATTATGTGAGCATTCACATCTAGTTTATTCATTAAGTACTTGAATGTTGCATGGTCAGTGTGCACGAAGAATTGATAACCAATGATGTAATGTATAATTTTTTTTTAAAGAATGTACAACTTTAAGGAAATATTTTTTAGTTACCATATCATTTAATTAAGCCTTGGATAATTTTTTTCTAATGAAATAAATTAAATAGGGGAGTTTACCTTCAAATCGTCCTAGAGCTTCCCCAATTTCCATGTTTGATGCATCTGTATGGATATGAAAGGGAAGGTTCCAATTTTATTCCCTTAAATGCTTCTTGACATGAATCTATCCAACAAAACTCAACATATTTTGTCAATAATGAAAATATAGGAGAAGTAATTTTATTAAAATCTTTTATGAATCTTCAATAATATCATGTAATGCCTTTAAAAATTATAACATTTTTTTTTTTTTTTTTAATTTTAGGAATAGGAACATTTTTTATGATGGTTATTTTATTGGGGTCCACTTAGAATCCTTTTGAAGAGAGGAAAAGCCCTAATACAATTCCCTCATTTGTTATGAATAGAAATTTCTTATGGTGCAGGGAGATGTTCATATCTTCACTCCTTTGCAATACCTTGAACACGTTTCAGCTAGCCTCTTCGAAATAATACCCATAGGTTGTGAAGGAATATATGTAGATTTGCAATGAATCATGCATGAGATCATAAATGTGGCAAGCCAAATGGGAGGACTCATCAGAAAAAGTTCCCCATGGACATGTGAAGGTGGTCTTGCTATGATCCCCGGGAATGATTTGGATTTGGTTGTACTCATTGAATCCATCCAAAAATGGGAATAACTTCTTCCCCGCAAGCACATCTAGAACTTGGTCAATGAAGGGAAAGGGAAAATGATTCTTCTGGGTGGCTTTGTTGAGTTCTTTGTAGTAAAAACAGATTCTCCACTTTCCATTTTTCTTAGGGAAAATTACTGGGGGAGACACCCATTCACTATATGAGATTGGATAGATTATTCTTGAATCTAATCAAATCTAAAATTCTTCTTTTACCCCTCCGTGTAAGGTGACATCCCACATGTGTAAAGTCAAACTAGCCATTGGGGGTCAATCGAACATCAAATATGGTCAAGAACTCAAGGAAAGTCAAGTCAAGAAGCCAAAAAGTTCAAGGCTGTAGAAATTTCCACTATAGATAAACAGATTATGCGATATACTAAAACACAATAAAATATCCACTTCTACAACACTTTGCAGAAGCTTTATCACATATGAGTAGTATCAAACAAGAATAGATATAATTGAGAATGAGAAGCAATCACACATAACACAGAAGAAATAACTTGGGAAAGCCTCAACCTAAAACCCCAACTCTGTATTATCATACAAGTGGAAAATAGTCACAGAATTACACAAAGCCTTAGCTTGGAAGCCAACCAGCTCTCAGTATAATCCCTCTGCTGCTCATAGATAGTCAAAGCCCTCTCACAAACCCTCTCCTCTACCCTCCAAGCCTCCTATTTCCTTGTGCAGTTTTTCTTGGGGTCCAGTGCTTCCACACATGTGAATTCCCACCTCACAGTTCTCACTTGTCCCAGTAGTAACTATGCAATCCTGAAGGAGATAAATTGTTCTCCATGGATGAATTTCCTTTATAGGAAAAATTCATCCAACTGATAATACACTATCCCTCCTCTGATCTCAACTGGGTCTTTGTCTGAACTAACATGCATGAGTTATTCATGAGAGAATATTTAGTTATCTAAAGTGTAGTAGTTACATGCATGCAAGCATTAACTAACTGAACTCACATTAATTTAAACAAACTGTTTAAATCAATCTAACTGGACTTGACTCAGTTAATTGAGCCAACTAATTACTACTCAATTTAGAACTCATCCTTATCTCTTTAACTGATGGATAAATTCCTCAATTAACGGAGAAACTGTTGCATGTCCCCACATAGACTTCATGTTTGATTTTCCTTAATTAATTAACTCAAGATGAATTCATTAATTATTTTACAAACAGTTGTTAAGTTCAAATTTGAATTTTACTTCCTATTTTAGTCCAGGGACTGACTAAAAATAGGAATCCATCCCGAACTAATAAAAATAGAATTTTATTTTTATCATTTCCATTTTTTATTCCCTGTAACTCAATCCAACGCTAGTACCCAAACTGCTATTTATAGCATAGCTATTTTTAGCACTTTTATTTTTAGCATTTCTTGTTGCCATTTTCAACACTCCCTCTCAACAAGAAAGTCATTCAACTCGAACCCAATCCTCTACCTTTGGAATGTTCTACATGTAACACTTCTACCAAGTGTGGTTGCTCCAACAACTCTAGAAACAAAAAAATTCCCCACTGGCCTCTCCGTTAGGCTAGAAACATACTCTGATGTTGAAGCTCTACATGTTGCTGACAAGTACTCCCTCTATGACCTCTGAGCTGCTGTAACACTCCATGAATCTCACAGCGTTGCACACCTCTTTGTGCCATCCTGCACGGGTGAAACACTCTTGTGCCTCCCGCATTGTTGCAACCTACTAGCTCTGCACTGTCTTGGGATTCCTGCACTATAGCTCTCTCTACCACTCCATCTGCATCTGCCTCTACCCACTCAGCCAGTCCTGCTACTCGTCGGAGCTCCCGTAGGAAGGTCTAATCCAAGGGTCAGGGTACCTCGAGGATCCTGCCCCTATTTCAGCCTTCTTGGGACTATCACGTCACATCGCACCACCTCCCACCTGGAGGTATGGTTGCATGTGATCCCTCTGCCCACTTGGCTCAAAATTTCCCCCTATTGGAGGTCTTTGCATGAGTAGATGTCTCTACTCGATCTCCTCTCAGCTTCTCCAGTGGATGCTCCACAACCTCTTGAAGATGCTTCACTAATTGTGGCTCCTCCAAAATTGTTTGAGACTTCTTCTGGTGTTGCATGTTGAGAGGTAATTTACTCTCCCTCTCAACCACCAAGTCTCTAACCTTTGCCTTGCTCCTCAAGGCTTTGCATTCATCTTGAACCTCAAGAGCATATAGGTTCTTGACCTATGAACCAATCTACTTCACCTGTCTAGTGATGATGTGTCTAAGGAAAACCTTTCCCTTACTAAAGACTACTCATAACCTCTATCTTACAGCATCACGATCGACACCAAATTTCTCTTCAGTCCTGGTGCATACTTGACATCGGTCAAGGTAATGCTAGCTCCATGCTCCCTCTGAAAAATAACCGTGCCTACACCTGAGACACTATACTTTTCATCATTACCCATCACTATGAGTATCTAGAGATATTTCTCCTCCAAAGTACTAAACAAACTCTTGTCTCTGGTCATGTGGAAAGAAGCTCCACTGTCAAGAAACCAACCACTTCCCACCATGGATGAAACCATGCATGTGAACAGTGTGAAATCCAACTCGAACTATGAGGCCAGTGCCTCACCTTTTGATCCTTCCACGGATCCCTTCTTGGATTTCCTCAGTGGACAATTTGTAGCAAAATGGCCCACCTCATGACAACGAAAGCATCACACTTTTGATTTGTCAAACTTCTTCCCACCTTGGGAAGAACTGGATTGGGAAAGAGAATCCTTCTCCTTCCCCTTCTTCGCCTTACTCGCTAAGGCGCAGTTTTCTTCATCCTCCATGGATGAAGAACCATATCTGGTGCTTCTTCTTATCTCCTCCTGCATCATATCCGACCAAAGTCGTTCCCAATCTGGCAGTTTCTCTCTTCCATTAACCAAGTCCTAGTAGCTATGCCAGCTCTTAGGAAGACTAAGGAGTGCAACACTCACCATGTCATCATCAGCTGTCATGATCCCTACACTTCCAATCTCATCCCTGCATGTGGTGAGCTTGTTTAGATACGTAGAGATCATGTTTCCCTTTTCACACTTAATATTCCAAAGATTGTCTTTCAGTGCCAGCTTCCTCTGATTGTTGTTATTATGATATAGATCTTTCAATGTTTTCCACATTGAAAATGGTGTCTCCTTCCCATGGAGACTCGAGACTATGTGGTCTCGAACTCCCTCTAGAAGGATTCTCCTTGCTCTAGCCATGCATTTCTTCCATTCCGCCAATTGAGTAGCATTAGTCAGCTTGGGGACTTCTTGACCAATGAAGTCCTTTAGACCGTTATCCTCTAATATTGCTTCCATGCGATCGTTCCAGGCTATACAATTCGAGCTTCCATCAAGGGCATACTCGAGTCTTAAACCATTGAACGCCATAGGTGAAATAGAGATGTCATAATAACTCGATATGTGTATTCAAGAATCACAAACTTCGAACTTCTCCCTTCATGTATATTGGTCTTCCTTGATCACCTTTGCTCTGATACCATGTAGAATTTCGCACTATAGATCAACAGATTATGCAATATACTAAAACACAATACAAGATCTACTTCTACAACACTTTGAGGAAGATTTATCACATATGAGTAGTATCAAACAATAATTGATATAATTGAGAATGAGAAGCAATCACACATAACACAGAAGAAATAACTTGGGGAAAGCCTCAGTCTAAAACCCCAACTTTGTATTATCATACAAGTGGAAAATAGTCACAGAATTACACAAAGCCTTAGCTTGGAAGCCAACTAGCTCTCAGTATAATCCCTCTGCTACTCATAGACAATCAAAGGCCTCTCACAAACCTTCTCCTCTTCCCTCCAAGCCTCCTATTTCCTTGCGCAGTTTTTCATGGGGTCCAGTGCTTCCACACATGTGAATTCCCACCTCACACTACTCACTTGGCCCAGTAGTAACTATGCAATCCTGAAGGAGATAAATTGTTCTCCATGGATGAGTTTCCTTTATAGTAAAAATTCATCCAACTGATAGTACATTGTCCCTCCTCTAATCTCAACCGGGTCTCTGTCTGAAATGACATGCATGAGTTATTCATGAGAGAATATTCGGTTATCTGAAGTGTAGTAGTTACATGCATGCAAGCATTAACTAACTAAACTCACATTAATTTAAACAAACTATTTAAATCAATCTAACTGGACTTGACTCAATTAACTGAGCCAACTAATTACTACTCAAATTAGAACTCATCCTTATCTCTTTAACTGATGGATAAATTCCTCAATTAATGGAGAAACTATTGCATGTCCCCACATAGACTTCATGTTTGATTTTCCTTAACTAATTAACTCAAGATGAATTAATTAATTATTTTACAAACAACTGTTAAGTTCAAATTCGAATTTTACTTCCTATTTTAGTCCAGGGACTGACTACAAATAGGAATCCATCCCAAACTGCTAAAAATAGAATGCTATTTTTAACATTCCCATTTTTCATTCCCTTTTGCTCAATCTAGCACTAGTACCCAAACTGCTATTTATAACAGTTCTATTTTTAGCATTTCTTGTTGCCATTTTCAATAAAGACCATTGAAGATTAAGATTCATGAAGCAAGTCGACCTCCCTCAACTAGTTGTTTTCTCCTTCAACGTGGATGTTGCAGTCGTTAAGCTCAAAGGAATGGAATATTAGACATCATGTGGACATAATATAACTGTTAGAAGGTGGATTTAACCCTATTGCAAGTAAATCAAGCTTCCTTCCAACAAAATCAAGCCAAAGAAAATCGCCCCTCTTTGCAGTTGTTTTCCTCAATCAAGCAATTAGATCCCCTCTTGTGGGCAAATATGTTATGTAAAAAATTATTTTCTCATAAAATTACTTAATCTCTATATTGTGGATTACATGTCAATTAATTATATTTGGAGGATGGATTGAAACTATCCATCACAAGAAAAACTATATAAGGCTAGTCCTTCCTCTCATTTGGTGGTTGTTGAACTATGACATCATTATGCCATAATAAGAACTATCATTTTTGGGTGCAAAGATTTTGTGGGTTGAATTTTGTTAGTGTGAAAAGTCCTGGAAGGTGTACCAAAACTCCTCAATTAAGTCACTAAGTGACAAGTGACCCTAACAACAATGTGATGGATGTTTTCATTCTAGATCTATAATGCAAATGGAAAATATGCAGTAAAATAAAACAATATCCAAAACAAATAGCAACAATATCCAGAATAATAACCCAATTGGAAAGAAGATTTTAAATGAATAACTCTTTATTGGTAACACCTAGTGAAGGATATCTACATATTGGTCTGTAAGTCCCCCCTCATGGGATGGGTCCTTTGATATCCTTGATGCTTCAAAAATGGGTTCCCTCTCTCAATCGTGTAAAAAACCCAAACAAAAGTGAAGAACTCAAATGGAGCTCAAGAAAAATGACAATAATGTTAACAATGATAATGATCACGATGAAGAATGGATGAAAAACCCTCTTTTATATAGAAAAGTATGGAGTTAATCACGAAAATGGAGAATAATAACATTATATTGACCAAATTCAGATCTAACTACTTGGAATACTTTATTATATTTATTGGACATGAAAAGGAATTTAAAATGGTTAAATTCCTTTTATTTAGAAATAATTAACAAATAAAATGATTTATTAATTATTTCTCCATAAACAAGAAAGGTGTGAAATCAAAATAACTATTAAATAGTGATTTAATAATTATTCTAATAACTGAAATAGGGAAATTCAAATAAATAATGATTTATTTTAATATTCCTAAGGGATTTAGTCAAATGTGAAGAGGAATAATTATTAAATAATAATTTAATAATAAATCTTAGAGAAAATTAAATAAAATAATGATTTATCTAATTATTCTCATGGGGTTTTTTTATTTAAATAAAAAAATAATTAAATAGAAGTGGTTTACTAAATTATTTTCCACAGTGAAAGTGATTTTACTATGGTGAAACTAAATCCACATGGTGTATTTCGATCCACCTAGTTAGAAATGGCTAGGTGATCATTTTTTGGTGATAAAAGATTGTCCCCACACGTATGAGTGTTAGGATCACCAAAAATTGATCATCTGGATCATTGAACCATCAAGCATATGAATCTCAATCGTGCAATAAGGATCTGATGTCGAGTATGTGAGAAACAACCAAGTCAAAGGGAAATAATGAGTCCCTTTGCTTGATCCAAGGTATCAAACAAATATGGGAGCTGGAACTAAGGTACATCGCCCCATAGACTACTCTTCTGGAATAAATGTGTTGAGGTCGACAGAAGAGAGCCCAACAATGTTGAGGCAATGTGGAATCCTCAACAAAGGCACAGGGGAACATAACAGAGTGACTAATGGATTGACACCAAAGATAATGACGGAAGGAAATATGATGGATGGAAAACTACCGACTTCCCTTGTCAAAGCATAATAAAAAGTGCTTGACCTGGCAGCGACTGACTTGATTCCAGAGCGAATGGTCGATGACTCAAATGGGGGTTCAGAAAAGATGGAGCAAAAGGACTGGAGGCCAAAGATAAGTAAAATGGGAGAAATGTGGCGTGGCGATGAATGAAACATTGTAACAGGACAGGAACAGACTCCATAAGTACAAGGGTGACACATCTCAGATGTTCTAAACAAGGGTGACTCGATGATGTTTCCACATGGGGGAGGCCTAGTGGGGACCATAAAAACATGAGTAAATGATGGTTACTCATGACGAAAATCGACATGAGAGCCAACCAGTGCAAAGGTAATGTGGTAGCAGAGAACAAGTGGTTCAAATGGAAAAAATGGCTTTCGGGTGAAGTATCAAATTACCAAAAATAAAGAGAGACCCGTTATTTAACTCGTTGAGAGATTCCAATGGTGTTGATGAATCGTCAAACAGAGCTACGATTTGGTCACAGTGGGTGACATAAAAATCTAGGGTTTTTCTTATAAAAGGGATTTTTGGATGCATCAGTTATGGTGTTGAGTATGATAAAGGGAACATTCTTCTCTTCTGTCACATTATTGGCATGGTACTTCCATGTTTGCATGGCCCTTTTCCATTGATGTCAAAGGGGCAGAGATTTTGGATTGATGAGTTAGCCTCACATGTTGTGTTGAGGTTTCTATCAATGCCAAAGGGGGAGTTTGTTGGCATTTTGGTGTTTGCATTGATGTCAATGAGCTCTTGGTGATGCTATTCATTTGCATGAGTGATGGATGCATGATTGGTGATGGTCTTGTTAGTTGGAATTGATGTCAACATCCTATGACTAGACCTAGTAGAGGTGATGTTTTGGTTGCTAAGGAGATGGTTTCCAAACATGATGTGTTAGTTGGAGATATGGCTGCTGCAGGAGGATGGTGAAATTCTCATGGTGTGATATGTTTCTTCTACAAGTGGTTGGAGTGATGATCTCTTGGTGCTGCATATGTCTCTACTTATATTGGAGATATTGGTTTGGTTCTTCATGTGATGGTTTGAGGCTTCTTGTGTTGGAGGTGCTTCCACTAGTGTTGGAGGTAGTTATATGGCATGTTTATGATGTTTCAGGACTTGAGGATGTTCCTACATAGGATAGATATGTTGCTATAGGTGTCAGAGATATTGAGGTTGTTGCTTGAGGAGTTGGAAGTGTTGGTATTGATCCTAAAGTTGGCAGAATAGGTATAACATGTCTTAGACTTGTTCCTTACATATTAATTAGTTGTAGACATTTTGTAGAGGCTTGGAGGAGTGTACAAGATTAGAGGGGGATGATGGATTAGGTGGCAAAGGTTCTAGACTGAGGAACAGATGTTTTACTTCAGTTTTTGGCCCAGTTGTTGTGTATGGTGTTTGGATAGAAGTGGAATTTTTGGATTGAACTTTCTAGGCAAATGAAGATGAATTTCAAAATTCTAAGACATGGGTTTTGTGCAGAATGGACCCAATTATCTTTTCAATGAGATTTTTTTCAAAATTTGGTCCAAATTGGGATAAAATGAATGTTTTGTGCCCTGGACTTAAGAACAAAGGCTTGTGGGAGTGACTCTGGTCGCTGGCACAGTGTGTCATGAGAGTGACTAAGGACCTGGATGCTTGCATAGTGTGTCATGGGAGTGACTGAACCTGTAGATGATTTTTCTCCATGTTTATCGCACTCCTAAAATGTTTTATTTGGTTTTTATGTTATATCTTGATTGGAAATTTCGAGTATGTGGTCGGAAAAGGTCGTGGTGTCTCAAGAAGCAGATCAAGTTGAAGATATCAAAGGGATAGTGCAATTAGTGCTTGATTTGGTCAAGATGCCTTCCTAAACCAAATTTGAAGCATGTGAAAGGAGTTATTGAGTCTTCCATAACATGTAGAATTTACTTATTTAAGCATCTCAGGAATTTGATAAATAGAGGAAGACATTAAGCCTATTTGGTTATTTTGGATTGCACTAATGTGTGGAGTGAGTGGGAGTTTGGAGAAGATCTTGCAATCTGCATGTGTTGTATTATGCAAAATTCTTGAAGCACTTTCTAGTAGTAGTAGTGAGCTGAAGTATATTTCAGCCATTATATTAATGAAGTGTTTGTAATGAATAGTTGTGGATTGATGTAGTGAGTTGAAGAGATTGTGGTTCCAGCGGGTGTGGAGTTTTGGTTGGAGTTTTGATGGCGACCTTTGCTACAAATATCATATGATAGAGCTTTGATGCTATGATGTTGTAGTGCTCATGTTGAGCAAATTTTCAGGAGTCCATTTTGAAAATAGATGAAAGGAGGTTCGCATGGAGGTAGTGAACGCATGGAGGTTTTGAGTAGGCAGTGACTTGGTGGATTTACTAGAGGGAATGGTTTTACCCATTCAATAGGAGTTGGATAGTCCCATCGAAGTAGGGTGAGGATCGAATGATCGTGGTGGCCTTCAGTGGATGGTAGTCTGTAGATCCAAGAGAGAAACATGTTCCTGTCTGAAAGCACCAAAAGATTGTGAAAGAAGCAAGTCTTCAAGGCTCATTGGAGTGAGCTTATCCATGTGTAATTTTCTTGCATTTAATAAAAGAATTTAGCAGCCCAACAACAGCAGGGTGGTTTTTTTCCCGTGATGGATTTTCCAATAGAAACACTTGTGTTTATTTGATTGATTTTATGGTTGCATTCTTATTTGTGATGCATTAATCTCTAATTATGTGTTTCATTTTATGCATGCTTAAAGATTAAATAATTGGAGAAAAAGTTTAAACTACCTCACTACTGATTCACCCCCCACTCTCAGTAGTGAATATATTTAACAGTTTGGGTTGTGGATTTTTATTATTCTCCTTCAAATTTAATCATTTATAGTGGGCCGAATTCACAAAATCCTAGAGAAAACTTATCAAGGTCGAATTATTTATCCTCAAACATATTTCTCTTATTAGTTATAAGGATGATTTTTTTCCAACGAACATCAAAGTAAAGATTCCAAGCACTACGAGCAAGTTAATACAATTTGTTATCTTCCCTTTGGTAGTGAATTCTAAGTTCTATAGAGAAGGATTTCCTGTAATATTTGAATATCAATCTCAATAAAGAATCTTGTTGCCTTAAAATTTTCATTCTCTCGTTTGTCTATGAAATGTTTGACAAAAGTTCTCTATTCTTTGAAGTGTTTGTTGAAGGTGTTTCTCTAATTATTTGATAAAGGTTTGCATCACAATTATTTGTAAAAAGTTTCCATGGAAAGTTTTAAGATTTGTGAAGAAATTTTTCTTAGGTACATTGCAGTTTGGGTACATTGTAGTGGTATCAGAGCATGGTATTTTCCAATTGTGGTATCAAGACATATGACCTCAGATAATTTTCAGAATTAACATATAGGATGCATAACTATAGGAGCAGATAAAGAGAGTTTCAAATTTATTTGGATCCAAAATCACCATTGAAAAAAGAATAATTTATCACTACATAAAAGTAGGTCCAAGTGGGAGATTCAAGTAAGGAGGAAGCAACATTTTAGAGCCTCTTAAAAAGTATAAATGATTTAGCAAAGGGGCAGAAGGAAATGGTTGAAGAGATGAGACAACAAAACCAGAGAAAAGGCAGCAAAGGGGACTCATATGCTAGGGAAGGAGTAGGGACATCCCATTTTATTGTCATAACAAATCCCCAAAGCCACCCTCATACCCATTGTGGAGTATATTAAGCCACTAAGTCTAAATTTTTGCATGATAGTCTATCAAAACCAACAAATTAAGAGGACATGCCATTAGGAGCTTATTTTTAGGAATATAATTCCATGGGAGATGGATTTCAAGATGCAATCGTTGTTGGCTTAGTGGGTCCTGACCCAGGTTCAAATTTAGTTGTGCCAAACAAATCCCTACACTACTGGCCCTTTCAACATCAACCCACGGAGCACGAACTGAAGTCTCACCTGAAGCAGTATGGGGAGATGCTGGAACCAAGTTTCTACACCTAGAGATCAGCATGATGTCGTTTTATGCCCTAAATATGCCTTCGCACAGATCAATATAACTTCCTTGAATTAGCCTTTAGACCTCTGTGAAGGTCTATGACTGGCTTTTACAGACCCTGAATAGGCTAATTAGCCACTTATGCATGTCCAAGACTATTCTTAACCCAACAATCATTTGAATCTATCGATAACTCTAACATGCAATAGTATAATCTTTGCACAAACACTTAATGTCAATTGTGTTCATATGACAATAGAAATCATGTAAAGTCGCATGTCAATACTATTAGAGTCGGTCTAGTTATCCCTCTGTCAGAGATCAAAGCTCTTTTTTCATTTCATGTTTAGGTGTCCCATCAGTTTCAATCAATTGCATTTCGTTAGGCATGCCATAACTCTAATGGAATGGTTTGTGTCACTCATTCCCCTCGTGCTTGGCACTACTGGTTCAGGTCTATTCATAAAAACAAAGCTTCAAAGGTCATTTAAAGTCATGTTTTAAATTTTTAGGTCTTAGGTCTAGGGTTGAGTCAATTTTGTTTTGAAAAGTCTAAGAAGACCAGCAAGCCAGAGGGATGTCTTTGATAGATGGTTACCGCAATAATTTTCATCAGTATACAGATAAATTAGGACTTCTCTTCAAAACTCTGTTTTGAAGATAAGTCGTCATCTCATTTTTGTAATAAAATTTCAAATTTTTCAGTTCTTGAATTGTCCAAGCGCATCCTTGGTCTCCTTTGCTAGATCATATCACAGCCATCCCTGCAAAAAATCAACAAAGAAAATTAGTCCAAACCTCAGCAAATTATAAAAAATCAAAAAAGCAATGTCTATTTAAAGACAAAAAGTGAAAAGTGCCAAACCTTACAAAGTGGGTTTTTGAATCAATTTAATTCAAATGAGATATTTTGTGTGCTTATAAATAGGGACAAGAAGTTCATTTGCACCCAAATTCCCAAAGCAACATCATGCCTAAGCATTTGAAGGCCAACACTGCGAATTGCATGCTGGTGGACAGTGTTGGAGGGTGCGCTACGCATTGAAGCTGTGCGCTACGCACCGGGCAGTGCGCTACACATTGGGCGAGCGCGGCCTTTGTAAAAATACATAGGCGCTACGCATCAGGATGTGCGCTACGCATTGGGATAGCGCGCTACGCACTCAGTCCAGCACACAATTCGTTTATATTTATGCGCCCAAATCGTGTCTAATCGCCTCCAAAGCTACAAGTAGGTGTTCTATAACTGATTCAATCAATTTGATATTGTTTATAGTGTGTTTGAAGAGAGGAGGTGATATGTTGGGTGTAAGAAATCGAATGAAACCCTAGTCCCCTATCAAAATCCTTTTTAAGGGTATTAAAGGACATATGGGTAATTGGTGAAGATTTTTCTGCCTTTCCTTGGTGAAACATAGCTCCATGTCCATTTGAAAGCTTTGAGCCAACAACACTTCATACCCTTGTCCATTTGTCAAACTGTCCTTGTGACTGTTTTATGCCCAAATACACCAAACAGAATGTCCATTATGGCATAAGTCTTATGATGTTTCGGTTGGCTTTTTGAGTATGTATTGAAATTGTGATTTCACCACACCTACAACATACATATTGCAGACCTCCTATTGCAGTTATTGTGTTTTCAAAGCCATGTCAGACACAGAGTTAGTGTATGAGCAGGAAACTGACAGTGATTCCACAACAGAGGGAAATGTGCCACAAAGGCCTCGCAGAGGTGGCAAAGGTGGTAAACATCTTAGAGAAGAGCCCACTTCTATGGTACAATTGTAGGCTTTCCCACTTGCCATGGATTGTTTTCGCCATCAGTCATGCTATCATTTTTGTGAGCTAATTTCACAATTTCAGCATCATCGTGAATTAGCTCACTTGTTTGTTCTCTATTTACATGATGGCCATACAAACCTCGCTGGAGTTAATTTAATTTTGTCACCAGAGACTATTGTAGAGGCCACTGGGATACCAAATATCGGGGAGCAATGGAATAAGCGTCAGCAGCTAGAGAAATCATATTATGAGCCACATATTAAACTAGGGTATATGAGGCACTTGAGCAAAGTTTTTCCTTTCCACTACCTGAATGATCGGTTTGAACCTTTGATGAAACTCATCATTCGGTATTTCAGTTGTGAGGGCAGATTCTCGTGTCTTTATGCGTACCATGTTCGTTTGTTGATGCATTTTACAAGGGTACGTCTGAATAACATTCCATACTTTATGTTTCACAACATAGAGAGGATGGTGCCTTTAGTACAAAGGAAGAGCTCAGCACATCAGCATAGGAGCATATATCATTATGCATTGATCAAAATCGTAGAGGTACATCAGTTGGCACAGCAGGGCATTACGTGGGAGGATTTTATTTCTCGCGACTTTTTCACAGCACCTCAACCACCCCTAGAAATGCCACCCCCAAAGATAGTTCATGATGAGGGAGAGCCTTTACAGCAGTTTGACATGCCCAAGGTCGAGCATATAAATGCTCTAGTGTATATGACATATCAGCGAGGCCACAGGGCCTTATTTGCATCTGCATGACGAGTACTATCTCCACCCTGGGTGGAAGGGGTCTCGTTGACTTCATCAGCACAACGAGTATTATCTCCACATCATGTGGAAGGGGTCTTGCCTCTATCTTCAGTACAGGTATAGATTCAGGATAGGGGCAAGAGACCCATGGTTGATGAGGGTCCTTCAAGAGGCCAAGACACGGATATCATTGATGTTGATGTTAGCTCTCCTAGCTCGGAGCTAAAGAAGATCATCTGAGACCAAAGGGCTGAGAATGAGTCGTTGCAAAAGAAATTGCATATGGCTAAGTGGGTGATCAACTACTTGGAGCAGCACAACAAACAGTTGGAAGGTGAGGATACACTTTATGAGCTGCTGAAAATCCGGGAAGACCGAGAATTGGCCCGAAAGAGACCCGGTGATTTGACACCTATTGATTGAGAATCAATGCTCATCCAGGTGAACACTCATTTGGAGAAGTTGTTGGCGAAGGCAAATAGAGACAAGGACATCCTTCATCATATGAAAACTCACTATTGGGCTCGCATGCATGTTTGCAAAGCGAAAATGAAGATCCTTAAGAGGCGTTTCAGCAAAGCGCTAAAACAACGGAAAAGGCCCGATCCACTTCGAGTTTTGGCCAAGGCTTTGTTGGCTGGGCATGATACATGATGGAGGGTATTCACTCCGAATTTGAGCAAATTCGGAGAAAATTTTGACGTTTTGAAATTTTTGGCTTGCAAAACAAGATTTTTGGCTCAACGTGTAGCTCGCAGCGTGCTACCCATAAGATTGGGAGCTCCAAATCACAAATGGCTTGTAGTTTTGGACTTGTCATGATCAATTATACATGCTCAGCTATTGCCAAAGCATTTCATCAAGTTTTGGGTAACCAAAAGGCTCAAAAACATCATGAAAATCACCTTTCTGCCGCCTTTTCCAACAGCAGGAAGTACCTCTGGGATAATACAGTTTGGAGGCCGCAAATGAGCTTTAAAATGCAAAATTACACTTGGGTTGGAAAGTAGACATCTAGAGCTTTCCAACGAGCTATCATTATGGAGCGATAAAAAGGTGTCTTTGTAACTCCTAATTACCTCACATTAATTGTCAACCCAGGGACGACTTTTTATTTCAAGAGTGTACTCAGTCTGAGGCGGCTATTTACTCAAGGTAATGTTTAGTAGTACAGCGTTCAGAAAATACAAGGGTAGACGGATGTTAAACTATGACTAAATTACTTCAAAACGATAAAATCACACAAGACAACTTATCAGTCAAGGGTGCGGAAGCGATAACCCATCCCTCTAGAAACTGATGGAAAGGAAATTAGAGCATGGACCATAGGTCTGGGAGCTAGGCAACGACTGCTGAGGCTCACTACAGCCTTAGACCTTCTCTCACACCAAAGCAGCAAACACAAGTAAATGGAACAACCGAAAGTAAAATGGAAACAACAAATAGGAAATGGAACAACAGTAAATGGAACAATAATCAAAAGAACTAAATCTCGCGAGTCAAAACTGACTGATTCATACTTTGATATAACATTCTTTTCCCTTCAAGAAAACTGGATGGAATATACTTTATGGAACAACACTCATTGATGAATTATAGAACAGCAATAATCAACCATATATGCAAGCCTCGCATTAATATAATATCTGAGAATGAAGGATAATATAACTATGTTTCAAAACAGAGTAACATTACTTTCAAGTTCCAATAATTGTTATTTTACATGGATCCAATGGCAGTAACATTCACACCGATGCTCTGTAACAGAAATAGCTAGTTTAAGACTAAAAACACGCGATTCAACTCTGAAGAGATACAATTACACGGTGCAGATTCATTACACGATTTTTCTAAGAAAGACCACTAATGCATTGATCATAACAGAGCATAACATAGCATATGAAAGATATATCAGATTACTGAGTAATAAAGATAAGAAAACCATGCATAAATCACAGTATAATGATACAACAGCAATTGTAAAGATATGATACACAACAACAGCAGCGTACTCCACCAGAGGCTGGGCCCTTAGCTGCCAGCGGACGATGCTGGGTTACTTCAGAAGGAAAAGAGTGAACAGCAACGCCCAAATTATGTATTAATCATTAAATGGTGAAATCATTACAATAGTTGAAGCTTTGAGACTTACAACATAAAACAATCCTTTCTTCCTCCTATCCTATCATGAATCCTTGCTTCTGAATCTCTAATTCAAATCATCAATTCTCCATCATTCGAATCCCCAAAGTCATCCTATAGTCATCCTGAAGCCATCCCATCTCTGATCTTTGTTTTCATTTAAATAGAGAAAGATCGGAGAGCAGTTACAACATAGATAATTACAACATGATTTCTTTTACAAATTTGGGTTGATTCTAACCAATTGATCAACAAGAAAATAAATTTCCATTTATCTTCCAACAAGAGCGAGGCGAATTCGGGTTTGCAGCTGAGATTTGGAGGACGGCCGCAACAACAAATCTTAGAAAAGTGTGCTCAAAGAACCGTGCGTTTCTCTCTGTACATGACGAATTTTGGCAAACCGTTCTTTAAAAAAGTTAATTGGGCCCGTTCTGGACAAAACTCATGTTCCGGATTTTCCAAATTCGTCTTCATTTGCTTAGAATGTCAACCGCAAAACTGTCACTTCTTATTCCAGCGAATTTCTGAGTTGACAGATTTAATGGTCAAATCTTCAATCTAGAAATTATCTTGGAGATTAAAAATGGTAAATAATGTTACAACTAATTTATTGAAACTATCATTGATAAAATCATTCATAATCATCAATTTATTAGAAATAAAGGAGAATAAATAATATTCATCCATAAGATCATAAATCGTTTATAAAATGGATTTAAATGATAAATTATAACAAATGATATGATGAAGAATAGTGGAAATGGACGGGATAAGTGTTCAAAAGTGATAATAATAATGGCATATTAACGGCCCAACATACCCCCACACTCAATATTTTGCATGTCCTCATGCAACGAAAACTGAATATATTGCATGCCTTCATGCAACCCAAAGACAAAAACCATGTGTTAACCAAGCTATAAAAAAATATGTTCATCTCAACTCATGAAATGGATAGAAAAAATGAATTCTTCCTCAATTAATGAATATTCAATTTTAGCAATCTTTGATGAAGGCATAACAAATTTTACCTTGACGTTCAAATTATGTGCATATGAAGTTGCAGCAAAATATGATATAAGTGACAACAACCTTCATTAACCATTTTCCCAAAAACTACAAACCAGATTTTGTTGAAATGTGGTAAGTAAATTTTTAATATATGAATGCCTTTATGATCCAAAAATCGGACTGTTTTGATGCACGGATCATGAGATATAAACAAAATGGTTGTAGGTGAGAGTGCATGATTTCCGAAATTTTTATGAACCAATTTATCTTGAATTTATCTAGGTATGTGTATTTCTGTGTTTCCTAGAGATCACAAGAATTGAGTTCATAGTTTAAAAAATATTATGGAAATCAATTTCTACACTGAAATTGTATGACTGAAATTGCATGCCTTAAATGAGAAAGAAAATAGAAAACATCCATCATGCGTAACAATTCCTCCCCCTCTTTGAAAAATTAGCATGCCCTCATGCGATGCTAGAAAATAAATAGAGGTGGTTGCGACTAGAGGTTAAATTCTATGCTTGGTGTAAAACAACATGGAATAAGGGAGGTGTTGAGAATGAATAAAAATATAAATGGATGATAAAGAATATGAATGATGTGGTCATAAGAAAGAAATGAAGGAACACTCCCCCACACTCGGAAATGATATGCTGCTGAAAAAGGGGAAGTGGTAAAGATGTGAACTGAAGAATGATAAATAATGCTCAAAATGGATTTTCATGAAATTCTCCTAAATTCGTAATAAATCAGAAAATTATGCTATTTTACCTCAAGTTTTACCTCCAAAAGAAAGATG
>APFE030766448.1:954-33851 GCA_000404065.3 Pinus taeda | reverse complement strand
CAAGTAGGAGGTGGGGCGATATAGAGTGATTGTCCCAAGGAGGAGGGGCAGGATCCTTGAGGTACCCAACCTCTTGGATGAGACCTTGCTACAGGATCCCCGATGTGGAGTAGCAGGAACTAACTGATTGGGTAGAGACAGATGTGGATGGAGCGACAGAGAGAGCAACTGTGTAGGGAATCCCATGACAACGCATAGCTAGCAGGCTACAACAATGTGAGAGGCACAAGTCTTTTGCACAGTGCTAAGTGGCACAGAGAGGTCTACAATGGTGCGAGATGCATGGATATGTTGGAGTAGTGCAGATGTCAGAGAGGGAGCACTTGTCAGTAGCAAGAGAGCTTCACCATCAGAGTATTTTCCTAGACCAACAGAGTGGTCAGTTGGGAGTGTTTTTTGTTCCAAGTGTTGTTGGGGCAAGTGGACCAGGTAGATGTGTTGCATGCAGAACATTCCAAAGTTATAGGATAGGGGTTGCAGATAATCCATATCTTGTTGAGAGGGAGTGTTGAAAATGCAACAAGATAATGGAGCTTAGTGAAAAGAAGTCGCCTTCACTAAGTGGTCCCGCAGGCTATTTTTGGTGCAAAGTCTATTTTTAGACTATGTCTATTTTTATACATATGGATCATGGTCTATGAGTTGCAGGATGCTATTTATGGATGATTGGTCATGTTGCTAAAAATAGATGGACTTCTATTTTTAAACATATGGGTAGAGTCTATTTTTAGACTGTTAGTCTAAATATAGAACAGTCGAATATTATTAGCACTTAATAATATTTGGACTATAAACATTATCTTATCCTCTTGCAGCACTTCAGTTCGAGCTACAGATGTGGCACATGCAACTGCCAGAAGGAAATACAATTTTCTTATGGGTTAGTTGAGCTATTGCATGATAGACTTTAGTTAGAACTCAAGTGATTGAGTTTTGGTGGAGTTGATTGAGGAGTTGATGGAGTTGTGTTCAGTTTGACTTAGTTGTATTTAGTCTAACTGACAAATAGACTAATGATGAGTGATGTGAATTAATTATTAATTAATTGATTAATTATTAACTCATAAATCAACTAAAGAATACATCAGTTAACACAATGCATGGACAGTTCAGTGGAGACAAGTGTTAGAGGTGAGTGAAAGGGCAAGACAGTTGTCAGTTGTGACTATAGTTGTGCATGATATTTGCACAATCAATGGATTGAGTATTGCCGATGAGGATTGCATGGTAAAGCCAAGAAAATACGAGTTTGGATCAGCCATTCTCATCTATTCTCATGCAGGATTGCATAGTGGAGGCAGGCAAGCAGCAGAGGAGATTTGGACCTGTGATTGATTCAGATCTGAGCTAGTTTGTGTGTAACAGGTGGAGATAGTACTGAGTACTTGCGAGGAGTATTGTACTATGTATTGTTACATGTTCTAAATCAATATAATATATATATAGTTGGGGGTTTTCAACTGTATGCTTTCCCCGGTACACACTATGTTGATATGTGTGTTTGATGCTTCAATGTGCACATGCAATTGTTTCTTTAATACTGCAAATTGATGATCAATGTAGAGGAGGTTATGTATTATGCATGCATTCTGCAAATAGTGTATAATCAGGATAATCTCTATGAATAAGTGTCATATTATTCAAAATTTCTACACGGTGTCGAAAAATGATCATGAATGCAAGCATCGTTAAGCTTCCTAAGGTTTACACAAATCCTTATTTCTTCCTTGTGCTTCTTTTCCTGAACTACCACTGGGCTCACCCAATCAGACGCCTCCACAGGTTCAATAATAGCTACTTCAAGCTTCTTGTCCAACTCTAAGTGTGCCTTTTCTTTATACTTGGGATTAAGGCTGCATGGCCTCTGCTTGATTGGCTTTGCATCCAGCTTCAAGGTAATCTTCATTACACCTAGGTCTGCTATGACACCTTTCAGGTCTGAAAATTTTGTAGGGAACAAATCCTGATATTCGTGGAGTAACTTAGCGACTTTATCTACTGTAGCATCATCCCAATAATCCCCAATCTTTGCAAACTTTGGCTCTGCCTCTATGCCAATGTTTAATTGTCCAGTTTTCAGTGGCATGGTGATGTTTGGATTCTCTATCTGTAGTCCTTCAACTTCACAATGGTATTTTACCTCTGGAATGCTAATATTCCTTGAATCCTCATCATCTCCTTCAACCATCACTTTATAGCATTCCAGTGCATGGCGCAGCTAGGTGCACCAATCTGGTTGAATCAATTCTAAAGGATCCTATGGTATCATGAATATTGTTGCCTTAACCTCTTGCAACACTTCATCGATGCTTTCACACCCATCCTCAAAACTGAATGTCATAAAAAATCCTTCCCTTAAGATATCCCACTTCGTGGTGCCATGACAGAGTTTTGTTTCCAGGTACCAATTCATAGGAATGATGTCCAAAGTGTGACTGAATATATGAACCCACTCTGTCTGCAGCTCTGTTCCATAGAACTTAGTACATTTTGCTAAATGATCGCACATATCATTTCTTCCAACATATTTCTCAGTTAGTTGAACGTTTGGGCAACCAAACCACAATATCATCACTCTTCTGTAGTCACACCACTCATCAAAGTTGTCTTTGTGCATACCTCACCACCGAGCGGGTGTAGTGCGCATTGCCCAGACCAACGCCTGAAAGTGGTAATCCTATGGAACTTCTCTTTCAAAAGCATCCAAAAATTTATCCACGTCAGTTAAACCATCATAATAAGGTAAATTTCTTACCTCCGTGTTGTGGCCATAACCACCGCCTTATTAAAACTTGCCCTGGTAGCAATTTTGAATGGGTCCCCCTAGAAGTTTAATCTTCCACCTCTCCGAATGATCCATTTTATCCCAGATATTTTAACTCGTTGCCAAGTCAAATCTTCAATTTCTAAATGGTCAAAATCCCCTTGAATAAGACTTTGTCGCATGGTTCATTCATGACCTAGTCTTGCCTTTCATTCACATCTTTCATCGAGATTTTTCTCAATCATCATAATCATTCATGGCACATTTATACTTGCACATATAATCGCCCCTACCCTTACTATGGCCATTTGTGCACTCAACATCGAAAAAGCCCCCATCGCATCATTATTACCGTTGTGGCCTTCCATAAGCAGAAACGCTCAAAGCATGCATAAATCCCTTTTTTGGGGCCTATCACAATTAACACAATGCATTCATGGCTTCCAGACCCAACAGGATTTATTAACCCAAATGCATATATTTTGGGTCTGGAGCCCCGTCACGCATCGCATATCAGTAGAGCCTGGGCCTTATGCACAATATGCGCATCGACGTGGTGGACCCACCAAACCTTTCAAATATGATATATATGTATTTTCAGGTCCGAAGCACCATCGCTTATTGCTATCAACGAGATCTCGAGATTTTATATAAGGTGCTCCACTGTCTTTTGGACTCGCCAATGATTATGAAATCGGGCATGTATTATTTCAAGTTCGGCCTTACAGCCGGACGTGGGTTTTCCCATATAATCTTGTGTCTTGCAAAAAATGTTAAGGTCAGGACTTCTCAAAGAAAATCATACATGGCGGACCCAGCGAGCTTATCAAATATGACATATATATATGTCAGGTCTGAGGCCCCATCACATATTGCAATCGGCCAAGGTCCAAGGTTTATATGTATATATATACAGCGTGCCTTGTTAACAGGACCCGGTGGAATTATCAACGGCAATCTATATTCATTTCGAGTCCGGCTCCCCAATCGCATATCGCATACCGGCAGAACCCGGGCCCTATACACAACATGCGCCGCAACATGCCAAACCTGACGATGTTTATAGGCCCCGATATATAAAATTTGAGGTCCAGCCTAAGTGATTGGGGCAGGATTTTCTTTGTTTTCCCGTGTCTTCCAAATTTTTCAAAATATCAAAGGGATCGAGTTTCCAGTGTAAAAGGCGGGCCTGTGGAGTCCCGATAGTGTTATTACGCATTGGGGAAATGGAAGGCATGGGTACTGCGACCCATGAAAGGGCCGATACCTGATTGCGATTATGTGAGGCTCTCGAAAATGGCGCCAAGCCTATGGACTAAGCAGGAAAATTGTGTATTACATGTATTTTTGCACATAAATCCATTTTATTTCACTCTTGTTCCTGTGGTGTTGAATAAAGACATTGTTTGTATTTTGTGAACATGTTTGACAAATTCATCACAATCATTGTTAATATCAATCATTTTTGCAGGTAAATTCAAGCAGACCCGATAACGGAGAAAAACGATGCATATCAAGATGACACCTATGCACCACTAGTGTCAAGGTGCCAAAGACGTAGTCTGTAGAAAGGGATATGGACCATCGTAATGCGTAATGAAGGCTCACTCCATGTCAAGGGAAGTACATCGCCAATCCCTCAATATGTCACTCCTTCCAGAAACGCCTCAAAGCAGGCCAGATGTGGGTATGATTAGAGCAACTTCTTCAATTTTCTTCAAAGAAAAGATAGAGAATGATAGCCACCCCACACAGGTGCTAAGAAATTATACACAGTCCTCCCCTATTCCAATGGCATCCATCCATTTCCCCAAGAAGGAGAACACTCCACCAAGGGTGACCTCGGCATGTCTGCAGTTTCACCCACCGTTCGCATTTGTATATGTTGATCTTTGTAACAACAAGAGGGGAAATGAAAGGTCATGGAAGGCCGAGGGTCATTCAGGGTTGCATAAGTATTACATCTGGATAGGAGATAAATTCTTTTGATTTTTGAGAAGAACAGTGTCGCTTTACTGTGAATGAGGAGGACTATTTTTGAGGGAAGAAGGAGCCTTTAGTTTCAGACTCATTGTATTTTTTGGATCAGATTGTTGTTACTATCATGAATGTAAATGTGATTTATATTTATGCTTATTGATGACTTACAGTTCACTCTTAGTCTTGTTAAATTGAATGTGGTTCAGTTTCATGGTTAACTTGTGAATGGTCTCTAATTTGAAACTAAATTAAACATCAGTTGCAGTTTTAATTCCATAGAAGAATGTGGATTCCTATATGAGTGATTGGATTGCAATTTAGCTTTAATAAAATCTTTTCCAACTATGAATTCAGTGATTGATTCATTTGAACTTGAATCTATGCTTGATGTTTAACCTTTTTTATCATGCTCCTGTTAAACATATATATGATGTTTAAGACTCTGTATCATGCTCTTGTAGGATAGATTAGAGTAGCTGGGACTAGATTAGAGTAATTAGAAGTAGTATAGATAGGATTTAA
The DNA here is from genome assembly GCA_000404065.3 of Pinus taeda. Taxonomy (NCBI): domain Eukaryota; kingdom Viridiplantae; phylum Streptophyta; class Pinopsida; order Pinales; family Pinaceae; genus Pinus; species Pinus taeda. The sequence continues at coordinate 28,585 of APFE030766448.1, read as the reverse complement.
TACATAGAGGTTAGTTGTTTCATTTTTTTGGTTTAGTTGAAGTCTTCCTCCCGGAAGCAATCTTTCGACATGTTCAAGCAGTTTACGAGATCCCTTAAAACCCATCGGAGCTAGCCAATCCAAACAAAAGTAGGTCTAATTTCGGCTTGCAATCGGGTTAGTTCCCCTTGTTGGCATAGTGCACATTATCCATGTCAACAAATTGGCATTAGAAGGAGGGCCTGAACCGCCCTCTCCATCTTTTCAAGATTTCATCTATAAGTGCCACGCATGGATTCAAAAGAATTAATGTATGGATCGTAAAGGTCAGAAGGATCCTACCACACATTTGAAAGAGCCTCATTTTGAAGAAACAAAGACCCCTCTAAGTCCTATTTCTGGGTCACCCAAGGAAGATACACTGTGGGAGTATCTTGTCACTCAAGAACAACCAGTCAGAACACTTACTTGGGCTTACGCTCATTCCCTCTCTCAGCTTCCCATCTTTCACTCTTTACCTCTGAAAACTAAGAGAAAGCCAAGGATATTTACCATGAGCGAAGATACATCTGCAACCACTTCTCTCGAAGACATTGTGCTATAATCCTTGCAAAGTATCAACACCCCTTGGGAAGAAATTCCCGAGGATTCCCCTTCTAAAGGAAACTCCTCGCTTGATTTTGAGAATCCTAACGGAGAAGCCTCCAACCAAAACTTCCCTATCCATAGTATGGCCAACATTCCCCCTCGAAGAGGGAATCAGCCTCCACCTCCTCCTCTGAGTGGGAATAAACCCCCACCTCCTCCAGGAGCACTCCCTCCCTGGCTTGCATAGGATCCTGTAGCAGTACCTGAGCAGCAACATCCCTTACCCAAAAATATAGAAAGGGTGTTACCCAATTTCGACCATGAACGGGGAGATACCACTGATAACCATATTTTCTCTTTCTTCCTAGCCTTGCATAGGTTGGGGGTCACCAATGAAGATGTGGTGTGCCGCCTATTCTCTTTTACATTGACTGGTGCAGCCTCCACGTGGTATTTCAGCTTGAGAGTAAGGTCAATCACCTCTTGGGATGCTTTTCAGCAAGCCTTTTCAGACAAGTTTGGTGATGACAAAACACCTGCGGCCTTAGTTTTAGGACTATGAAACCAAGGAGGAGGTTAAGGATTTTAACATTCTGTTCAACACCTTGTTCAACAGAATCCTAGCCACCACTAGACCTACTGAAGAGGTGCTAATGGAATTCTATATCTCTGCTCTCCCTGTCCCTACAACGTTGTGGGTTACAAGGAGTAATGTGCAAACCTTACAAGGTGCTATTAATGAAGCGGTGAAAGTTGAAAATGAAATGATCAGTCTTACAGCATGCCACCCTACAACTAGAGAAAAGGAAAGCCTCTCAGATATCCAAGAAGAATAGTGGAAATTATAACAAAGGGGCTGAAACTAAAGAAAAGGACACCATGGATGTGGAAGGGTTGCATCAGATCATTAAGAAACTAACGAACATAGTCATGGATATGAAAAGGAATCATGGAGAGAGTACTAGTGATAATGGAGGAGACTATAACAACAAAAAGCCATTCAAGCCTTTATATCGTAAGAAAACAGAAGGTGGTCATGGCCAGCTTGCATTGCCAGATCCATCTAATGAAGGATCTTTAAACACAGAAGAGTTGGCTCTGATTGGATCACTCCTTAACAAAGAAGAACCTATACTGGAGCTTCAACCAGAACAAGGAGATGAGGAGGAATTCCAAGTAGAAGAACCCTCGGAGGAGGAAACCCAGATTAATGTGTTGTGGGATTTCCATAGTGATGAGAATGACGAGAAAGGAGATAACATTGCAGAAATCAACGCTAATGAAATCCACACACAAAGAAAAGGATCGTTCCCAGATACGACAAATCCCTCAGACCGAACAAAGCAAGATGTTTTCCCTATGAAAGCATATGTTCCCAGAGTTCCTGTTGAGAATTGTAGACCTGGCGGTCAATCCAAGAATGCCCCTATTGCAAGTCACCTAGAGAAATAAAATGCATCTCCCACTACAACAAAGGCTACTCAAGATGGTAAACCCCCACCTAAGAATGGAAACACCGGTATGTTTACCCTGCCCTATCCCATTTATAACATTGACTACAATATTGTAGATGATCTCAAGAAGTTTAGGGCCAATATCACCTATTTCGACTTGTTAAAATTAATGCAGCAAAGAGATTTGCTGCTGAAAGATATGAATGAGCGGAACTGTAAAACCCCCACTACCCTAAGCAGCCAAACCAAGAAGCCAATGGCTAAACCTGTCAGTACCTCTAACACAACCCAAATACCATCAGCTATGGAAGCCACTCTATTTAAAATGAGTCAAAAGCCCCAAGATGTCAATGCAACCATGATAAGGAGGAAATCAAAATCTATGACTCCACCCTTCCTTATCACATTTGAAATCTTCAACATGAATGTGCACAATTTCTTGGTAGACTTGGGTGCCTCATCCATTGTTATGCCTTATGCTATTGCTAAGAGACTTCAGACAATACCCAATAAAACTGAAACTTGAATTATGTAGTTGGACAGAACGAATGTGAGAGTCATTAGGGAACTGAAAGATGTGTTGATTCAGATGGCTGCCAAACCTCAATACACTCAAGTCATTGATATAGTGGTAGTGGATATACCCGAGGCTTATGAAATGTTGCTTAGTAGGGATTGGTCATCAAATCTAAATGTATATTTCTCAACTGATTGGTCCCATATCTTGCTACCTCAAAGGGGAAAAGGTGATATGTTGAGAGTTGATATAGAAAGATACATGAAATATGTGGTAACAGAACTAAACAACCCCAATGAACCTGTAATGTTCTATAACTGTATCCTTGGGAATTATGGTTTTTATGTTTATGCCAGGGAAACCTGTTTCAAAGAATGCCATACAGAAACAGTCAAGGAGGCTTTGACAAACACACAGTTGGAACAAAGAATTAAACAACCCCACAATCCAACTGATGAGTTATCATGTATTATAATAGATGATAGGATTAGTTTCGTAGATAGTAGTCCAATTAACGTAACAGTAGTTTCTACATTTTTGACACTCTATTTTGATGTATCTAACTGCTTTGAAGGTGCAGGCACTGGAAAAATTCTCATCAACCCACAAGGGAAACAACATCTGATGGCTAGCTAGTTGGAATGTACATGCTCCAATAACATAGTAGAACATGAAGGCTTGTTGAAGGGCTTGAGAAGAGCCATTGAAAGGAATGTAAAAAATCTCAGAGTTTTTGATGACCCATAGATAATGGTGAACCAGGTAAAGAAAAAGATACACTACAGTCTGCCACACCTAGTGAGGTAGCAACATGAGGTATGAAGTTTAATTGGCAATTTCAATTCTTTCAATGTCACATACATACCTCGAAAGTATAACCATGATGCTGATATGATGGCTGTTATGGATGTGAAATTTGCCTAATCTTAGATTAAACAAGAAGAAATTTCATGTTGAATTTATTTTCAGATCATCCGTAACTGATAACATCTCAAATTGGCAAGTGTTCGAAGGTGATAATCAAATCCGTGAGTTCCTGCATTGTGAGAGAACACTCAGAAACATGGCCATTAAGAAAAAGGAGCATGAAAAACTTATAAATGGAATTGAAGACAAGGTGGTATATTTCATTGAGAAAATTATTTACTTTTCATCTCTCATGAGTGAGCCAACACGTAAGCACACAAAATTACAACACTCATGGCTAAGCTTATTCCAAGTTGTGGAAAAAATTGGTCATGGAATTTATAGGTTGAAAAGCTTACTGGGAGAAAATGAAAAACTCCCTGTTAATGGCCAACATCTCAAGAGATACTTCTAGTAGCCACCACATGGTGGCTATCCCTTGAGTAGGTTAGAGTTCATTTCATTTTGTTGTTAGTATAGATGTATTCCTGTCCTTTCTTTTGTTTTCTGCAAAGTCCATTTTCCTGTTGTTTTAAATCACATTCCTTTCTAGCGAGATGATGGTGGTCCTCCTATCTCGTTCTACCTTTCAAAATTTCCCTCATTCACCACTCTCGGCCTTTCCCTTCCTCATTAACTTACTGATGACTCTGTTGTTCCCAAATCCGTCATTTCCCTGCAAATCAAACAAACTTTCTATCAGCCCATGAGCACTTGAGAATCAACAGTGGAATGCAAACCGAAACCCCTTATGGGTATCTATTGGGAACTATGTGAGATCTGTTGATAATTTATATATCTGGAGCATGTAAGGACATCTATATAAAACAAAATGTGTAACTACAACTGGACTGGCATGGAGGAATGCTGCATTTAAATAAATCCCACTCATGCCTAGCCTATAATTGCTTGTAAGGTTTATAGTCATTCTCCATTGGTCCCATCCACCACACTAAATTGTCCAATACCTGTTACTCACAAGTAAAACTCCTTTCATGGGCTAAGCTCATTGTCTCATACCCTGTGGCAAATCTAATTGTGCTCTATTCCTTGTGCCTGAAACTGGAAGGGCTTATCTAAAAGAAAATGAAATGTCAAGTCCTTGTGCCAATCTGGAAGGACAGGTTCTTTGGGAAGCCGGTTAGAGTAAGGGTTGTTCTTGGGCTTAGAGCACTGGTTGACATGGCAAGCCCAACCTTGCTTAAGCAGTTTAAAAATATGGCATGATCCATGACTGCGCCCCACTCAATCGATGAAAATATAGCACTGAAATTCTCATATAAAGTGCAAGATAAACATGTCTACATCAAGTTTGATGAGCAATAAAGAGTTGAGGTACACACCTAAACAGGTATGGACAGACCAATGACAGCCCCAAAAGGATTTTTGAAAGTGGGAAACAAGTAAAGGAAGGTCAATAAACCCCATAAAAAAACCATTGGAGAATTCTTGTCAAAACCTTATCAATCAGTAGAAGCTATTTGTCTTTATCCCATCTGAAGCAAGTAATGTTGAAGTGGAACCCATTCCTGTCCCTCTGTATAGTTTGCATTTCAATTTTATCTTAATACCTTGATGTGTTATTGATCCAAGGTTTATTTGGAAACAAAGATAACTAGTTCGCCCAGTGGTTCGTCATTTGTTGTGGCCACAACCACCACCCTATTAAAACTTTCCCTGGTAGCAATTTTTAATGGGCCCCCCTAGAAGTTTAATCTTCCACCTCTCTGAATGATCTGTTTTATCCTAGAGATTTTAAATCGTTGCCAAGTCAAATATTCAATTTCTAAATGGCTAAAATCCCCTTGAATAAGTCTCTATCACATGGTTCATTCGTGACCCAATCTTGCCTTTCATTCACATCTTTCTTCGGGATTTTTCTCAATCATCATAATCATTCATGGCACATTTATACTTGCACATATAATTGCCCCTACCCTTACTATGGCTGTTTACGCACTCAACATCGCAAAAAACCCCATCGCATCATTATTCCCGTTGTGGCCTTTCATAAGCGGAAACACTCAAAGCATGCATAAATCCCTTTTTTGGGGCCTATTGCAATTAGCACAATGCATTCATGGCCTCCAAACCCAACAGGCTTTATTAACCCAAATGTATATATTTTGGGTTTGAAGCCCCATCACACATCGCATATTGGTAGAGCACGGGCCTTATGCACAATACGCGCAGCAATATGGCAGACCCGCCGAACCTTTCAAATATGATATATATGTATTTTCAGGTCTGAAGCACCATCTCTTATTGCTATCGGAAAGATCCTGGGCTTTTGTATAAGGCGCTCCACTGTCTTCCAGACCTGCCAATGATTATGAACTCGGGCATGTATTATTTCAAGTCTGGCCTTACGTCCGGACGCAGGTTTTCCAGTATAATCTTGTGTCTTGCGAAAAATGTTAAGGTCAGGGCTTTTCAAAGAAAATCATACATGGCGGACCCGACAAGCCTATCAAATATGACATATATATATGTCGGGTCTAAGGCCCCATCGCATATCGCAATCGGCTAAGGTCCAAAGTTTATATATATATTAATATATATATATATATATATATGTAATATAAGATAGATATAACCTTAGACCTAAAATTTGAGAAGGTCTAAGTTTAATATTATATCTATATCTACATATATATATATATTATATAAATAATATATAAATATATATATAGTGCACCTTGTTAACAGGACCCATCGGCATGATCAATCACAATCTATATTCATTTTGGGTCCGGCTCCCAATCGCATATTGCATATCGATAGAACCCGGGCCTTATACACAATACGCGCCATGATATGCCAAACCCGATGATGTTTATAGGCCCTGATATATAAAATTTGAGGTCCGGCCTGAGTGATCAGGCCAGGATTTTCTTTGTTTTCCCGTGTTTTCCAAATTTTCCGAAATATCAAAGGGATTGGGTTTCCAGTGTAAACGGTGGGCCTATGGAGTCTCGATAGTGTTATTGTGCATCGGGGAAGTGGAAGGCATGGGTACTGCGACCCATGGAAGGGACGACACCCAATTGCGATTATGTGAGGCCCTCGAAAATGATGCCAAGCCTATGGGCTAAGCAGGAAAATTGTGTATTACATGTATTTTTGTGCATAAATCCATTTTATTTCACTCTTATTCCTATGGTGTTGAATGAAGGCATTGTTTGTATTTTGTGAGCATGTTTGACAGATTCATCGCAATCATTGCTAATATCAGCCATTTCTACAGGTAAATTCAAGCGGACCCGATAACGAAGAAAAGAAATGCATATTAAGATGACACCTCTGCACACTAGTGTCGAGGTGCCAAGGACGTAGTCTGCGGAAAGGGAGATGGACTGTCGTAATGCATAATGAAGGCTCATTCCGTGTCAAGGGAAGCACAATGCCAATCCCTCAAGATGCCACTCCTTCCAAAAATGCCTCAAAGCGGGCCAGATGTGGGTATGATGAAAGAAGCTTCTTTAATTTCCCTCAAAGAAAAGACAGAGAATGATAGCCACCCCACGCATGTGCTAAGAAATGATACGCAGTCCTCCCCTATTCCAATGGCATCCATCCATTTCCCCAGGAAGGAGAATTCTCCACCAAGGGTGACCTCAGCGTGTCTGCAGTTTCACCCACTGTTCACATTTGTATATGTTGATCTGTGTAATGAAAAGAGGGGAATTGAAAGGTCATGGAAGGTCGAGGGTCATTCAGGACTGCATAAGTATTACCTCTGGATAGGAGATAAAGGCTTTTGATTTTTGAGAAGAACAACGTTGCTTTATTGTGAATGAGGAGGAATGTTTTTGAGAGAAGAAGGAGACTTAATTTCAAACTCATTGTATTGTTTTGGATCAGAGTGTTGTTACTGGCATGAATGTAAATGTGATTTATATCTATGCATATTGGTGACTTACAGTTCACTATTAGTCTTGTTAAATTGAATGTGATTCAGTTTCATGGTTAACTTGTGAATGGTCTCTAATTTGAAACTACATTAAACATCAGTTGCAGTTTTAATTCCATAGAAGAATGTGGATTCCTATATGAATGATTAGATTTCAATTTAGCTTTAATACAGTCTTGTCCAGTTGTGAATTCAGTGATTGATTCATTTGGACTTGAATCTATGCATGATGTTTAACCTTCTTTATCATGCTCCTGCTGAACATATATATGATGTTTAAGCCTCTGTATCATGCTGTTGCAGGATAGATCAAAGTAGCTAGGACTAGATTAGAGTAATTAGAAGAAGTATAGATAGGATTTAATACATAGAGGTTAGTTGTTTCATTTTTTTTATTTAATTGAAGTCTTCCTCCTGGAAGCAATCTTTCGACATGTTCAAGCGGTTTACAGGATCCCTTAAAACCTGTCAGAGCTAGCCAATCCAAATGAAAGTAGGTCTAATTGGGGTTTGCAATCAGTTTAGTTCCCCTTGTTGGCATAGTGCACATTAGCCATGTCAACACTCTGATGATACACAATGCAACGATTTAGTCATCATATTTCTATGCAGCGTGGATACTTCATGAAACCTATTCTGCTAATGCCCCAATTCCTCATCTGAGTCTGATGTACATGAAATTTCGTGGTCCCATGCAATTCTTCCATCGACTGTCAGATTAACCCAGTCCTGATCTCACACTGTTATTTTATAGATCTAGTCCAAATCATCATCACTTTCCTCATAATCGTGGACCAGTTCAGTATAGCGCGGTCCTTCTGCAGGGTCTAATGGTACTACTATGCGGAGTGATTTTCTTTCAAACGACATAGTCCACTTCTTCAAATTGATAGCCCCATTCATTTCGATATCCCAATCAATTCCCATGAGCACGGGGTATGGATTATTTTCATCAACAATCTCTATTGTTTCAAAATTTGCCAACGCGCTTGCACCTTCTATATCTACAGTCACTCCATGAAAATGCCCCATAGAGATAATATTTCGCTACATTTCCATCCTTAATTGAATTGGAGACCACTGCAGTGTAGGTCTCCCCATTCTTTCCCACGTATGTTTAGGAAAAACATTTGCATCCGACCCCAGATCCAAAATAACTTGGTCTGTCTCATACTCTAATATTTGCGTGATAAGCCTCATTTCGCACCTTGTTCTCATCTTGTGTTTGCCTATTTTTCTGACTGCGCAGTGTCCTTCAGGAGCACCTTCCTTAACATCACACTTATTTATCAGTTCTTGTAGCCCTTTCACAGCCTTTCTATCACGCAACAGCTTCATACAAGTTTCCAAGAAAGTAGTAAGCATGGAGGGGTCAACCTCTTCAGATACCCTGTCCTGGCTTCCTAAGGTAGAGGCCTCAGTGAAACTTTTCTTTGCTCCCGTTAATGTTTCCTTTGCATACTCCAAGTCAAACCCAACTCCTTTTTCTAGAGCCTTGCAGACCCATTCACTTTCTTCAAGTCATGTTTCCCTTTATCATCACCAGTCATCATTCCACTTCGTAGCACAATATTCACATTGGGATCCTCTTCGCAGGTCTCAAACCTCAGCATCTGTAAACTATGGGTAGGTTGTTGAGGATGTGCCTTCTTCTCCTACATATTAGCTATCAATATAGGGCATTCTTCTATCATGTGTTCAAACTGAGTACAATACCAGCATGACGAGTGTGTCTGGTTCATACATTCCCATGCATAGTATCCTAGCAATCCACAATTATAGCAAATAACTTGCCCTTGACCTCTATCTGGTTCTCCTCCTCCTCGGCCTCATCCGCGCCCCTAATATCCTTCGTGCACTCCCTCAACGCCTTGATCCAGAGGCCAAGTTTCTGTTTGAATTCGATATGCAGTCATTCTTTCCATCATCAATTCATAACTACAACAATTACGCTCATTGTGGCCTACCAATTTACAGAAATTTCAGAATAATTGTTGTGGTATATGTACAAATTTTTTCAGCAAGTGAAAATTGTCTGTTACATGTTTTCTAGCTACCTGACAGAGAGCGCACCACAACACGGACCTTGTAATTGGTCCTACAGAAGCCTCATGCCTCAAAGGAATTGGCCCTCCTCTTGTAATATAATTCGTAAAGATAAGGCACTGACCTTATCATGCCCTTGGCTTTTACATTTGAGGCATCAAACTTCTTTGCGCACCTCCAGCCGAGCTACTTTTTCCTTTTTCAAGCTTTGTAATTCCAAGCAGAGATTCTAAAATTCCACATGAATCTGCTGAACTCCCAAAGTAGAATCCTGAATAGGCGTTTCATGCAATATCATTGCAATTTCCAAGGCTTCCGTCTGGGTCCCTGTCTTTTGTTGTGATAAATCAACCCTTAGGTGGGGCAGGAGCAAGGCTACAAACCATTCGCAGCGCTAACTATCCGTGAGATTCATGTTGGCTTCGTGAATCTAGCACTTGAATCTTTTATCCAATTCCCAAGACGTTTCACTAGGCCTATCATGATTTCCTTGAATCCAATGACTGATTGTGATTCAGAATTGGGCCTACCAAATTCCTTATTCAAAGCAATCTGAGTGTCCGCTAATGATATCAGCAAGTTATCACTGTAGTACTTAATGTACCATGTCAATGTGCGATATTGTAGAGCAGTAACCAATTGTGCCTTCATTATATGATCATCCATAATATTTTGTGTCGTCCATACAGGCTTCACAATGAACCAAAAATGATCTAGGTCTTCACTTCCCAAGCCCTTAAAAACGGGCAACTTCATGGTATTCGACATATTGAATGGTGGCGAAGGTGGTGGTGGTGTGGATGAAGGTGTATGTTGTGGAGGTGAAGGTGGAGGTGGTGTTGGCATATGAGGTATTTGAAGAAAACCATTCTTTATCAACTATACAACACTTCATGGTGAGGCCTGTACTGCTCCCTCGTCGTCACTCGAAGGAGGTTCTATCAATGGGTTGTATTCAAGACCTGCTCTCTCCTAATTTCTAAAGAATTGTCCACTTCGCATAGATACAAATATCAAGGAAGTGGAATAACCTTCTTTTCACATTAGAGCCTTTTAATCCAAGTATTCAAAGATCTCAAATACTTACCTCACGGTCCCTTGAAAAAATGTCGCTTTACTTCACTGTAGCTGACTGAGGTATCGACCGCGAATTTTGTCACAAATCCTCCTATGACTCGATCAATCCAGTGATCGATAGCACACGTGATCTTATCTTCAGAAGCTTCCAAACTTCACACTAGATTCGGGGTCCAAACTATTGGACAATTAAGCCTCCACCTTCCTTGGTTGTCTACCAATTTAGCAATCCACTCGTATAGTTCAATCAGGAAGGTGCATAAGAAACTTTCATGTATTTTTGTGTATAGATATCTATGTTGGGCATCTAAATTAGACATAAATTAAGGCCCATACCTCTAATTTAAAACATAAATTAAGGCCTATTACCATACTTCATAACATTAAACCTCTCTTTTTGCATTAGATAATTTAATTTTAACTTTAATATATTCATTAGGAAGGTTTATGAATAATTGAATATTTGTGCCTAATATTATTTATTTTTTATGGAATATTATGAGAATATTGGACAGATTATGAAGAGTTGGAGGAAGAGATCATTTAGGTACTTGTTCCCTACTACTGGAGGATCAATAATTAATAATAAGTCAACAATATATTATGTAATTATGGCACAAATTGTGGAACTCCAATGATTGAGAAAATCTAGGAATGTGTTCCACTGATCAAGGGAGCAGATCCACCAATCAAGGGAGAAGATCTACTAATCAAGGGATTTCAGTGGGGAAAGCTTCCTCCATCCATGGGGAATGATTCTTAATCATTTTTTTAAGTACCAAGTCGAATTTTCCTCTAGGGAATGATTGAGAAATTCTAGGAATGTGTTCCCTGCCATTTAATGCAAATTCCTAGTATTGGGGACTAGATCCACTAATCAAGGGATTTTGGTAGGGGAAAATTCCTCTATTCATGGGGAATGATTTCTAATAATTTTTTTTAAGTACAAAGTCAAATTTAACTCTAGGGGGAGATTTTTAATTAGTGTTATTGTGGAGAAAGCTTGTATTTTTGCAGCTCCATTGTATTTTCTTGCAAGGATGTAATTCTATTGATGAAAATAATGAATATTGGTGTCATGTTCAGCTTCTAAATCTTGTTCTCCTCCATAGTTCTCTGATTTTCCTTGGGCTTGGCCATCCCAGGAATCTCAAAGCCCTTTTGTATCATTTTATTTCCTTCTTTTCATTGCTTATTCACATGCATCTCTAGTTTTTATTTCTTTCTATTTCTGCATTTAGAATTAATGTTTCTTGTTGTAGGATTGAGTTAAATGGTTGATGTAAGTTCTTTTGCAGGATCAAAAGCATTATTTCATCCTTGGAAAAGATTTGGAATTTCATAGTAACCATTGAGCTACTTGGATTAGTCTTCTTATTCCAAAATCTAGATTGTTGGACCTTCTTTTTAGCAAAGAACAATAAATTTCTGCTATTTCTTAGAGCATGCTAATGATCTTCAATTGAATTTATTCCACTTGAATTATATCAAAAAAACACTCTAGTTCATAAAAAAAATTACCACATTGCATTTGCACTTGATTTGGTTAGGCATTTCTTCGATTTACTAGCTCACTAGTTCTCAAATTTCTAGATTTTCGACTAGTAATGTGTTTTTTTTTGCATGGATTAACATAGGTATTTTTGAGTGATTCTACTTGGAGTAGGGACCTAAGACATCCTAGTTAATAATAAAAATTTTCCCAGCCAATTTGTATTTGATTTCTTGGTCATTAAACCCTCACCAATTTCACCATTTCACAAGGAAACTTCTCCAAGCTTTCTGAGTGAATCTAGCCATCTCCTGACTTTGGTTTTGAGTTCTAAGTGATCCTAGGAATTTTACCACTCCATTCCACCCATCACACCTTTCTTAGGCCTACCATCACCTCCAACACCTCACATTTTTTTCTCGGCTATATCGTCTAGGTTCACTATAATTCCTACAGGATCATCATGTAGGTTTCTAGTACATCCTGTAGGTTTTCCTAAAATGGTATGTTTTGAGGCCGAATTGAGGGAAAACATATAGGAAGTCACCAAACGCCTCCCAAGGGTATCCCACACCATCCAACCATCTCCTAACCTTTCCATCCAGCCTCCAACATCCCTAATTCACCTGCCACATCACCAAAGGAAATTAGTTTGCATACTTGATTTTGCACGAAAAGACAAAAAGATAAAAACATATTTATTTCAATCCCTTTACTTGCACATTAGTGATGTTTGATACTTCTTACTTCCATGCTTAGATAGTAGCATTTGGTTCATGATAATTTAGCATTATTGCAAAGCATAGTTTCTTGGCATTTAATTAGGAAATGGTGTGATTTAGCATTTGAATTTTCGTCTCTTTCCTTGTACTTTCCTTCTTGCAATAAGTTAAGCTTCCATTTCGAACATTTCATTTTCTAAAATTAGTTTAGGATTTGACTTCAGTACATGCACTCCATTACATCATGACATCAAAGGAAGGACACATTGTATGTCGCACATATAGTGTCAGCACCTCTTAAGTTTGTACGAACCTCGAGTTGATAATTAAATTTAGTAGCCTTGGGAGTTGCAACATTCTCGTTGCAATACCGAGGCTTATCACTTTTTGGCGCCATTGTTGGGGAGGTGTCAAAGTATGCATTGTTTTCTTCCCTAGTTGATTCATATCTTTTAACTTTTTGCAAAAGAAAATATTTACATTAGGCATATTTAATTTCAAAAGTAGAAAATTGCATTGCATTATAGTTTTCATTCAATCATAAAAACAAAAACAAAAATTATCCAACACCAACCCACCCCCCCATTTGATCACATGGTGCAGTAAGAGCCATATCACCATTCACTTTTGCAGGTAGAAGAAGAAGATGGCGAAGAATGTAGAAGAAATTTATGGCGATAATGACAATGAGGAAGATCCTATCGGATTTCCCATTCAAGATACTGATGGTAGTGTGCACATGAAGAATATCCTTCCATCTTTTCTTCCAAAATTTCATAATCTGAGGTCAGAGGATCTGGAAACCTTTCTTTTTGAATTTGAAATTGTTTGTAGATATTATGGTTACTTATTAAAAACTAAAAAACTAAGATTGTTTTCAGCAACATTGAAGGATAGAGCTCTTAGATGGTTCATGAGTTTAGGGACTAATTCAATAAGATCATGGAATGATATGCAAAAGATATTTCTAAACATATAAATATCATGATCTTAAAGAAGAAATCTTTAGAATGAATCAAAGAGAAGATGAGAGTCTTAAGGATCTAATAGAGAGGTTCATGTATAATGTTAATAGGGAGAAACTACATCATTTAGGATCCAACACACTAAAAACCCTCTTACTTAGAACAATTAGGGATGAGAGGATTGATCTCCTTAATCTCATGAGTAGAGGTGATGTATATCAATTGTCATTTGAGGAAATTTGTGAAACATGCAAACACATATCAAGAGGAAAAGCAAGAGTAGGTAAATCAACATCAAGATCAGTAAGTCAAGATACACTTGGAAATTTGTTTGATGACTTTAAAACATAAATTCTTAGTAATCTAACCAAACAAGTATAAATGTTAAGAATACAAAATGAGAAAAAAGAAGATGTTTGTGTTGTCCATACAGAATCACATGATGTTAAATGTTGCTCATTATCAAGGTTGAAGGAAGTTCACCAGGAGGACAATGGAGCAAGTCAATTGCCAATGCAGCAATGTTATGTAGCTCCAAGAGGACTATGGCAGCTTGATATGATGCAATAGCCTAATTCACAATTTCAAGCTTATGAACATCCACCTCAAAGTAATTGGAATGCACCCTTTCCTCAGAAACATTGGCCATCTCAACCCCAAAACCAATCTTGGAAACAAGGTTGGCAAGGAACTTATGGGAGCCATCCACAATATCCTCAGTATTTTCCTCAATATCCTCCATACCAAACTCCATGTTATCCTTACCATTAACCTCCACCACAACCACAACCCCATCCACATCCATCTCAAATATACACTCCCACTCAACTATCTGTACCATCATTTCAGAAACCACACATTGAAGTAGCTCAACCCACTTACAATGTTGAGGTACAACACTTCCAAACAACTCCTCTTGAGCTCAATGGTATTCACCATAGGTCAGGAATGGTATTCACCATAGGTCAGGAAGAGTATTGCAAAAAAGATATCATCTTGATATCATTGAAGGACTGCATATAAAAGAAGAAGATTCAAATAAGAAGACCACAGAACCATGGGCTGTGATTGATGAAGAGCAGACATCAAAATCAAATATCGAGAGAACTACCTCATTGCTACCATCAAATCCTCCATGTTTTCAAGAGAACAATCAGCGAAAAGAGGAATATTTTAAGGTCATGGTAGAAGAAGACATGAAAAATGATCCAAATCAGCAAGTGGACCAGAGGCATCCAACTATATTGAAATATGGTTCCAGCTAGTCATTAAGTTGCAGTAATACCCTCTTCTTCAATTGTGCTTGATATCATCAAAGTCAAATCAGTTGATCTCTCAAATTCAGGTAAATGTCAAAGTATACATCTCAAGCCTACACATCAGTTTTTATGTCATCTTGATGTGCGCATAGCTCCATTGGAAGTATTCTTATACTTGAAAGTGATCTTGTTTTTCAAGTAGGATAGGGTAAAAAAAAAAAAAATCAGGTGAAAACCTCCTTTGAGGCACCTCAGATTGGCTCATTGATTAAAAACCTCCATGAGGCAGTCAATGGGTTGGGGAAAAAAGAAAAAAGAAAAAAGAAAAGATCCTAGGTGAAAACCTTCTTTAAGGCGCCTAGGCAAACCTACTAGTTGAAAGCCTCATTGAGGCGGCTAGTAGGCCTAGAAGAAAAAAGAGAAAACAAAATAAAAGAAATCCTTGCTTCATGCATCTCTTTGATAAATGCATGTACTCTCCAACATCTGCAAGCAACAAGAACAGGTTGGTACCAAAAGGAAAATTGGTCAAGCCTAGTGAAAAGAAGTCAAATTTTGACTTTCTCCTACTTTGCTCAAATGCTCCAACAAGGCCAAGGCAATGCCAATCCATCACCCTCATCTATTTTCACCATCCACCCATCATTCTCAGGCTTCTACCATTCAATTTTTTTGTTGTCCTAAAAAAATACAGGATGCTCTGTTTTACTATAGGATACAAAAATACATAGAGCAAAAAATTGTTTTTTGTCATAAATTTAAAACCATTCATCCATTTGTCAATCTGTTTCAGAGGGAGATGCATATGGATGATGGTAACATGCTCAAGCATTTTCAGCAAATTCCAGTGCACAGTTTCCAAGAAATTGGCCTCCATCACCTTTAGCCATTTTTGTATTTTCTCAATATTCGTGCATCCATTTAAAAAGTTTTTTCATGAGGAGATGCATGTTGATGATGGTAACATGCCCAAGCAATTTCAGCAAATTCTAGTGCACGGTTTCCAAGAGATCGGCCTCCATCACCTTCAACCATTTTTAGTTTTTCTCGAGATCTGTGCATCCATTGACCAAAATTTTTCAATGATGATGGCTACATGATTAAAAGGTTTTAGCTCAATCCAGTCTACCGTTTGGGAGATATGGACAAAACAAGTCATTGTCCTGTAAACCTACAAGATACAAAACAACACCTATAGGATTGGTAGTGAGCAGTTTTAAATGAGATCCAAAGGTCAAAGAAGCTCCTCCAGAGCTTAGCAACATCATCAGGATCATCAGCATAACCATCCAACACCTGCACATCAACATCAACTCAATAGCGACATGCATATCTCTCCAACGACCATCAAGTAGGTATAGGTATGCAGTATTCTTAACCTCTTCTCTTGAGAATATTATAGTTAGAAATTTGTTGTCAATTCATGAGAGATGAGGTTTTATAAGCTAATGATTGGTCAACAGTCTCAACCACCTTTAGCTAGTTAATTGCAACTCATTCCTTCACTCATGCAATGTTGAAAAGTCAAATTATGAAGGGTGATCATTTCAAAGAATGAGGACAACAGTTAAAAGAAGAATTTTTTTGCAAAGGCCAAGGTCACCACAACACTCCAAGCTCTCCATCCACTTCATATTCACTATCTATTCATCATTCATCCATCCCATTTCATTCTTGAAAAAAAAAACAAAGAGAGAATCCTCTCCATTTTCATGAAATTTGCATTTGCCTGTCAGCAAGAAGGACGATCAAAGAGCAAAGGAGGATCACAAAGAGGCGCCTGTCACTCACATTTTTATTTTACCACTCATTACCATTCATTCCTCCACCATTTATGTCATTTTTCCACTCCTTTACTTCAGTATACAAAGGGACTGTGTTTTCTACAGGATGATCCTGTGGGAATTATAGTGACCTAGAAATCCTACAGGAGGAAATCCTAAGGAAAATAAATGGTGGAACAAGGTAGCAGAATGTTGATAGGGGTGTGGAAGACGTTGCCAAACTGAAAAAACAATCAAGAACCATCTTTAATAAGGGGAAGAAGGCAAACTAATGGTCTCGAGAAATAAGGATTTTTCTTTGCACAAATATGTTTTTGGCTTGTCCTTGCAAAGCTTACAGCCAAGTTTCTTAATGCACAAGAGAGAGGCCACCAGGGCCATGGATGAGGCACAATGAGGTCACTAAGTTTCTCAGAGGATGAGCAACACTTTCAGCAGGGGGATATGATGGGCCTCTAAATTAGACATAAATTAAGGCCCATACCTCTAATTTAAAACATAAATTAAGGCCTATGACCATCCTTCAGCACATTAAACCTCTCTTTTTACATTAGATAATTTATTTTTAACTTTAATATATTCATTAGGAATGTTTATGAATAATTGAATATTTGTGCCTAATATTATTTATTTTTTGTGGAATATTATGAGAAAATTGGGAAAATTATGAAGATTTGGAGGAGGAGATAATTTAGGGACTTGTTCCCTACTACTGTAGGATCAATAATAAATAATAAGTCAACAAGATAATATGGAATTATGGCACAAATTGTGGAACTCCAATGATTGAGAAAATCTAGAATGTGTTCCACTAATCAAGGGAGCAGATCCACCAATCAAGAGAGCAGATCCACTAACCAAGGGATTTCGGTGGGGAAATCTTCCTCCATCCATGGGAAATGATTCTTAATCATTTTGTATAATTACCAAGTCAAATTTTCCTCTAGGGAATGATTGAGAAAATCTAGGAATGTGTTCCCCGCCATTTAATGCAAATTCCTAGTATTATGGACTAGATCCACTAATCAAGGGATTTTGGTGGGGAAAGCTTCCTCCATTCATGAGGAATGATTCCTAATCATTTTTTATAAGTACCAAGTCGAATTTTCCTCTAGGGGGGTATTTTTTATTAGCGTTATTGTGGAGAGAGCTTGTATTCTTACAGCTCCATTGTATTTTCTTGCAGGGATGTAATTCTATTGACGAAAATAATGAAGATTGGTGTCATGTTTAGCTTCTAAATCTTGGTCTCCTCCATAGGTCTCTGAGTTTCCTTGGGCTTGGCCATCCCAGGAACCTCAGAGCCCTTTTGTATCATTTTATTTCCTTCTTTTCATTTCTTATTCACATGCATCTCTAGTTTTTATTTCTTTCTATTTATGTATTTATAATTAATGATTTCTTGTTGATGTAAGTTCTTTTGCAGGATCATAAGAATTATTTCATCTTTGGAAAAGCTTTGGAATCTCATAGTAATCATTGAGTTTCTTGGATTAGTCTTCTTATTCACAAATCTAGATTGTTGGACCTCCTTTTTGGCAAAGAACAATAAATTTCTGCTATTTTTTAGAGCATCCTAACGATCTTCAATTGAATTGATTCAACTTGCATTAGATCAAAAAAAAATTATATTTCATAACAAAAATTACCCCATTGCATTTGCACTTGATTTGGTTAGGCATTTCTTAGATTTACTACCTCATTAGTTCTCAAATTTCTAGATTTTCGACTGGTAATTTTTTTATTTTTTTTCAATGGGTTAACATAGGTCTTTTTGAGACATCCTAGTTAATAAAAAAATTTGTCCCATACAATTTGTATTTGATTTTCTTGGTCATTAAATCCTCACCAATTTCATCATTTCACAAGGAAACTTCTCTAAGCTTTTTGAGCGAATCCATCCATCTCCCGACTTTGGTTTTGAGTTCTAAGTGATCCTAGGAATTTTCACACTCCATTCCACCCATCACACACCTTTACTAGGCCTACCATCACCTCCAACACCTCACATTTTTCTCTCAGTTGTATCTTGTAGGTTCACTGTAATTCCTACAGGATCATCCTGTAGATTTCTAGTACATCCTGTAGGTTTTCCTAAAATGGCCTGTTTTGAGGCCGAATTGAGGTAAAACCTCTTGGAAGTCACCAAAAGCCTCCCAAGGGTATCCCACACCATCCAACCATCTCCTAACCTTTCCATCCAACCTCCAACATCCCTATTTCACCTACCACATCACCAAAGGAAACTAGTTTGCATATTTGATTTTGCATGAAAAGACAAAAAGACAAAAACATATTTATTTCAATCCATTTACTTGCACATTAGTGATGTTTGATGCTTATTACTTCCATGCTTAGATAGCAGCATTTGGTTCATGATAATTTAGCATTATTGCAAAGCATATTTTCTTGGAAGTTAATTAGGAAATGGTGTGATTTAGCATTTGAATTTTCGTCTCTTTCCTTGTACTTTCCTTCTTGCAATAAGTTAAGGTTCCATTTCGAACATTTCATTTTCTGCAATTAGTTTGGGATTTGACTTTAGTACATACACTCCATTACATCATGACAACAAAGGAAGGACACATTGTATGCCGCACATATAGAGTTGCCACCTCTTAAGTTTGTACGAACCTCGAGTTTATAATTAAAGTTGGTAGCCTTGGGAGTTGCAGCATTCTTGTTGCAGTACCGAGGCTCATCAATCTATCCAACCACTGTTCTTTTGTTAGGCGCAGATTTCTGTTCTCTTGCACCACGAATTCATGGATATTTCTATCCAACCACTTCTCAATTTATTTCTTTGATGGATTCTAGTGATGCGACATCACACATCTCTTTATGTAGATCCTGGTCCCAGCAATGGAACCATTTGCTGGCTTAGTGGGTCCTGACCCAGGTTTAGAGTTAGTTGCACCAAAAACATCCCTACACTACTAGCCCTTTCAGCATCAATCTACAGAGCGCAGGCTGAAGTCTCACCCGAAGCGGTATGGGGGGATGCTGGAACAAAGTTTCCGCACCCAGAGATCAACGTGATGTCATTTTATGCCCTAAATCTACATTCGCATAGATCGATAAGCCTTTAAGGCTTATCGATATAACTTCCTTGAATCAACCTCTAGACCTCCGCAAAGGTCTACAACTAGCTTTTGCAGACCCTGAATAGGCTAATCAGCCACTTACATGCATCCAAGACTATTCGTAACCCAAAAATCATTCGGATCTGTCACTAATTCTAACATGCAATAGTATAATCTTTGTGTAAACACTTAATGTCAATTGCATTCATATAAAAATATAAACCATGTAAAGTCAAGCATCAATACATCATTATTTCATACAAGCATTATTTATCACATCATAAAGTGCATTGATACATAATAGAAGTAAACGGGTAAACACAGGAATTTTAGTAATAATATTATTTATTGATAATCAGTTCAGCTTACAGACTCAAGACTTCCCTATGCACTCAGCTATAGGGGTCCACGCACTTAGCTGTGAACTCTACTCTAGGCCTCTACGCACACAGCTATAGAGCCTTCCTTCTTACTCTCCTGTGCTATCCCTTTATACTCTTTCCATAGACTACTTCCTTACTTCTCCCCTTTTAGACATCCCTAAGACACCTCTATTTATACAATCCCATGGTCAGCGAACCATGGGTAGATCTTCAAAAGCTGACTCAACTTACCTAAAAGAAGGTTAAAACCCTTTTTGATTCCTTTACTATCTACGCGCTCTGCTACCACAATTTGTGGAGACTTTAAATTGTATATAACAAAACTTGGGCTTTTTGCCCCAAAATCGACCCAGGGGACCCCATCCCAACAATCACTTTCAAGTATTTTTGTCTTTTGAAAAGTGGCAACAAAGGTAAAGGGTCTGGAGGATCCACTACATAAAACACATAATTGCAAGAAATTTTTGTGAAGATAACCCTTCCAAATTTTTATGGCTCTACTAGATGTACAACAAGGGCCTAGATCCAAAAACGTGACACATATTTTTAGCTGAACCAAGTCAATAAAGCGTATGTTATTAAGTTGGCCACTATGTACCTAGAAGGATAAGTGCATTATTGGTCATAGCATGGATTAACTACTTTGGGTCATGTCAATGTAATGACTTATCTAGACTTTGCTCAAGTTGTGATAGATAGATTTGACATAAAGGATCCATATTTGTACTTTTGGGAGCTCACACAACTCAGGCAGACTAGCAACCTAGAGCATTACGTATCATAATTTCTCAAGTTGTCAATGATGGTATCAGATTTTTCATAGGCCAAGATAATTATGCTACTGTTATAGTGGTTACAACCACCCTCCAAAATTTTTCCTATGCTTCTATTTTGGAGCCTCCCTTCTTATCCACAGGAGCTCATCTTACACTAATCCAAGTATTCATGCTTCGACTGAGACTCATATTTTTCAATTTTCTTGTGTTTACATGCTTAGACTATATTTCTAACTCACAAGTTGATCTCCCAACTTGGTCTCACAACAGTTCTAGGCTTCCCTGCAGAAATTGTGCAATCCTTGAGGGCAAGTAGCCTTGATGATAGGAAATGTGTAGTCCTTACTGGAAGTCATCCTTGAGCTCATAAAATGCACAGTCATGGAAGGCAACCCAAAATTGTTCCCAGAAACTATGCAATCTCTCATTATGCTCAGAAACTGTGTAGTACACTAAGCCAGAAAGTTTTCCAGTTCCCTAGAACCATGCAGTCTTTCCAGGTAATGTGCATGAAAAGTTTCCTAGGAAAAGAAAAAAGCTAAAAAGAAAAAATAATCCCTAAAAAATAGGTATCCATTTTTAGTATCCTAGAAGGGGCACTTTTGTTATTTTTTAGAAACTTTCTCCAAGTGTCACTTTTTCCTTTATTTTAGGCATGCATGTAATAAACCCTAATTTTCCAAAATATATTTAATTGACGTGTCTAGATCTCATTTTCACTTTCGATCTTGGATCTCTAACATTATCAAGGAGATCAAGACACCTTTGGTGCAATCGTCATCGCTTTTCGGGATGAGTTTAAATTTTGTTACCTTTTGCCACTTTTTGTCACTTTTTTCCATTTTTCTTGTGTGAGTGTTGTTTCACTTATCTCTCTTCATAGTTTTTGGTGTTTCAACTTGTTTTAAATTGTATAAGTGTCGTTTTAAGTTTTAGATTTCCTTTTCCAAGTGTCTTATTGGTTTTCTTGTTTTTCTCACCTATGGTCATTGTTGCAACGACTCTCCTAACATACTTTATTTTCCTTCTGTTTGATTAATTGTTGCACTTGATTTACATGGTTTTACTCATACTTACTCATATCTGCACTCAATCTCACACTATCTCTCATGTCTCCTTGTTTTCCACACTTCCCTTGGATATATCTGGACTTTCCTTGGTCAGTTTTCACTTTTCCCAACTGGGCACTCTAAAATCCTAAGGCTCAAGCCACAAGCTTGGCCTCTAGAATTACGCGGTGTGTAGTCCAAGTTGGCTCCAAATACGCACTATGTAGTTCCAGTAGTCATCCTATCACCTTGGCCACTGAGACTATGCAATGTGCAACCTCTCCCAGACCTCTACCCAAGCTGAACTGCGCATCGCGCAATTTCAAGCCACGAGATTCGACCTTGGCTGCTGGGATTGTACATTACATAGTTCCCACGAGTAGCCAGTCCCTCTTTCCAATGAGAATTATGCAATCCTTCCCATCAGATGCCCGGTTTGCTGCTTGATCATGCCTTGTAAGTATCTTTTCTTAAGACTAATATTTTCCTGCCATGAGTGTAGTTTATGTCCCATAGGTACATCAATTTATGAGCACCTCTCAAGAAGTCATTGTTACCATGGAACCTAAGACATATGCTTCAAATGAAACCACTAAAATTAGTGTCGGGGAAGAAGTTGAACAAGCGTCATTATAATTTCCAGTGTATGCAAATACTCAGTTGTTTATATAAAAGGGATCATCACTGACATGGCAACAAGTTAAAGATGCTTTTGCAAAGGACTTTGAGGCATACTTAGAGGACCAGTAGGTGTATCTCAATATCTAACAATCAGGATTATACAAGGTTGCATGTAGGCATCCAGCCTTCCCATGTGCATATGTCATCAATTGGATTGTCTCACACATTGATGGGAAGATGATGAAATTGAGTTGTGCTAATGGACAGAATCTCGCCACCTTTTAGGAAGAAGGCTATAAGTGCATGTATCTCTTGCCTGAGCTAGTAGAGCACATGGACTCACTTTTCTACGCCACCCATAGCTATGTGAACATAAGAGACATTGTCAAAGGCGAGGTGTAGGGGCCAACGAATTCTCGACAGAAACCCAATCATGTGTACAAGACAAAGTCCCTCATGAAGACCTACCAGCTCTTGGTTATCCTCACTTGCAGGATCCATGGTCAGATCAACTAGTCAGATCTGCGGCCTCGACAACTGAAGGCCCATGTAGCACATGCCCAAAATCCTCCCGAGGGTGAGCGAGAAAGTTCTATATGTCTGCATACTTAATGGATGCAATATATGCACAACAGTAGTCCCCTGGCATGAAATGGACATGGACACCATGAGAGGTTGTCGTACACATCTATTTCAAGCTTCTTTCGAATTGCAGTTATCAAGGGGTAATGGCATAACTAACTGACCACTTCAGCATCATGTTGTGCAACCTCATCTTCGTAGAAGATCCACCTTTCATGTCACAAGAAGAAATGGAGGTGATAGAAGACATCGCAGATTGGTATGCCTCACCAGGTGGCACCTTCATTAGAGTGGTTGGCGGAGAGAAGCCTCTGCATGTTTTACCAAGGTATGCCATTGAAAAAAAATCATGCAAGAATTATTGTATCATCTCACCACAAGGTTATCAGCAGTGTTGCATATGAAGAATAAAGCACGATGGCCTACTCTTCCTTTGAAAATTAGATTATATGAGATAAATAACTTCAAATTTGTGGATGTCAAGGGAAAGGAGATAGTAAGGTTTGAATTCGATACTCAAGACTTTAATTCATATGATCCCCAGGGTATTTGTAAATACCATTGTGTGATATTTTACTTTCTGTGGATCAGCAAGGCATTCCAATGGCCAGAGGAGGATCAATGGAGCTATTGCTACAATGCCTCCAGACTCTATGAGCTGGTCATTTTAGCAGGGACTCCACATGCTTCTCCATAGACAACAGCAACTCTGGAAGCAATCCTGTATAGGAAAAGGGAAAGTGTTGGGTGTAACCCAACTTGGCCTAGATGTTTATGAAGACTCTACATTTTTGGGAGAGGAGTGCGAAGTAAAGCATGCAGTGGAGCGCAAAGTGGACTGTGTAGTAGAGTAGCGGAGAAACAAAGTGGACCGCGCAGTAGATGTCCTATGCAATATATGGGCTTCAAAGCGGGTCAAAGCCCCTACCTTTTTAAAACAATACTATTTTGTAAATGATGAATGGTTTTTGGACCATAGTAGTTTGTATTAGGGAGTCCACAGTATATGTACGATGGTATTGTGATGATATATCCCTCAATGTAATAGTATATATAGGGATGAATAATAAATAAGGATATAGTCTTGAAGAATCACATCATGTATTAAATGATTGTATCTTTGCAAATTTGGGTTTTGGGCAAGAAGGTGAGGCTCTGCAGCTAAGTGCACAGAGGCCTAAGTTTGAAGCTGAGTGTGCATACTACTTGCAATTGAGCATGCAGGCCAAGAACTATTTTTTGTACAAATTCTCTATTATAAGCAACAATTCTTATGGATGTAGTCCCACATTGGGATGAACCATGGTAAAATTTGTATCTTCATGTGTTTATTTGCTTATTATCTATTGTAGCGTAGGACTTGGACTTTGTTTCAGTGCAATGAAGATTTATGGATGTATATGATATGTTTTAAGTGATGAATATAATGTGGTGAAGTAATGTATAAATGTGAAGTAACGTATGAATACTAAGTATAAGAAAACACAAAAATACCACATCGCATCAGCCCTGAAGGCTGTAGAAACCTGGTTCTACATCATCCCATAGTCACTTTGGGTGAGATTGTGATTTGCTTGCACGTTATTGCCGAAAGGGCCAGTGATTGAGGGTTTTTTTAGTGCGTAGTAAAAGGACCAAACCTGGGTCAACCCAACCTAAAGCCAACAAATGATTCCGTTGTCAGGACTAAGATCTGTTTGAGGGATATGTTTATGTGGCATCTATCGAAAAATAAATTCAATATTAGGTAGAATAGAAAGAACGAGAATTTGAAAATCAAGAGAATAGAAGACCTCATATATCCTTTTAAAGGTGGTTACAGAAGTATATTTTGAAGATCAATATGAAATTTTCTTCATTTCATTTCACATTGATTTGTATAAGTGGATATCAAGGTTGATCAAAAGGCCGAGCAATAGGAGGACGGAGGAACGGAGGGTGAACAAAGAGGGTTTCAGATAGTTACAGAGGTTGATCCACATGGAGGGTCGCAGAGGAGGGAGCTCCACTCCCTCCTATAAGGAGGTAGTAGCCAGCTGAGGCGAGAAACCTCTAGAAAATGTCAGAGGTACTGCTGAGGAAGGGAAAAGGAATACAGAGGAGGAGATAGAAGGAAACAAAACAAAGGAAAATAACAGCACAAAAGACAAGGAGGAAGAAGACAGAAATCAGGGAACTAAAGACAAAAAACAAACGGGACCTTGTAAACCCAAAGTTGAGATCACACACAAAGTAGTTTTAAATGATCCTGCTCTGCAGGCACACAGGGATCACATGCGGACTTATGCTATCATCTGTAAATTCATGGGATTATGGCCCACTAAGAAAGCTTTACAGACGTGGATCAAATACCACTGGAAACCTAAAGGAAGCATTGACCTACATCTTGGGTCAAAGGGATTCTTCACTGTGGTGTTTACAAACATTAAAGACAAAGACAGAGTGTTTGAAGGAGGGCCCTACTTCTATGCAGCAGTTGGCCTCTAAATGCAACCTTGGATGATGAATTTTGTCCCGAAGCATGAGACTTTTACCTCGTTACCGGTTTGGGTAAGGCTCTATTCTCTACCTCTCGATTACTGGCAAACTGAATCATTAACTGCCATACGCAATAAATTAGGTCGTTTTGTCAAAGCTTCTGAAGCCACAAGATGGGGAAAATATACTTCCTTTGCAAAAATATGTGTGGAAATGGATCTATCCGGAGCTCTTCCAGGTGAGGTAATCTTGGAAGTTTTTGATGAAGAATGGGTGAAAACAGTAGATTATGAGCATATTCCATATAGATGTCATAGATGCCACGAACATGGGCACCTATTCAGAGACTACCCTCTCAGTAAAGTAGAAAAAAAAAAAGAGCAAAGCTAACACAATGGACACTGATAGCTTTCACAAAGTGGTAAATAGAGGAAAAGGTGGCAAAAGAGGGCCACAACAACATCAAAATGAAGGGCAAAAGGTCAATCAGAACAAGTTCCAAGTTCTTGGAAAGGATGAAGAGATTACAAAAGAAGACCAAGCAATGGAAGGAAGTCCTGGGGAAAGGGAGAAAGAAGAAAATCGTGAACAAACACAGGATATTGATAATCAGAAAGAGACTATGATGAGTGATGCAAAACTGGCGATGGATCAGGAAATGACCCAAAGTGAAATGGAATTGGAGGATCATGAGCTACAAGAGATTCTTGACAAGGAACACCTAGATCTGGAAGGGTTCTTGATACAGGGAACCACGAGAGGGATAGATTCGTTACCTCAAGAAGAGCTCAATAGAATACAACATTTGTTTTTATGGAAAACTCAAGCTAAGGAGTTGGAGAAAGAAAAAAATATTGACAAGCAGTATAACAGAGGTGTGAAAACGATGAAAACAACCCCTGGATTAGCAACTAGAAATCCAAGAAAGAAAAGAGGTAGAAAAAAGCAGAATGAGCTCTTGATGGAGTGTGGAAAGCTAATGATAGATTCAGGTAAGATGAAAGATCTAACCAGCTACCCCTTTACAAATCTTTAATTATGAAGTTCACATCTTGGAATA
Organism: Pinus taeda; assembly: GCA_000404065.3. NCBI lineage: Eukaryota > Viridiplantae > Streptophyta > Pinopsida > Pinales > Pinaceae > Pinus > Pinus taeda. The sequence continues at coordinate 1,851 of APFE030766448.1, read as the reverse complement.
TAAGGGGTCTAGGCAGTAAAAGAAAATAGAGAATGCTTCGTAATAGAATAAAACAAGCAATGCCGGATATAATCTTCATCCAGGAAACGAAATGTTCCATTCAAAAATTAAGACAAATTCATAGCAACTGGCTAAGTAGATTTGAGTTTCTAGAAGTCAAAGCAGAGAATACAGCAGGGGGCATTCTTACTCTTTGGAACCCCCAAAAAATTGACATAATAGATGCTAAGGCATCTAAGAATTATTTATCAGTAGTTATTCAGCCTGTAGGAGATAGGGATACCTATCTGGTCATGAATGTTTATGGCCCTCAAAGAATAGATGATAAACTCAGGTTTCTAGATTCGCTTGTGGATCTCAGGGACAGACGTGCAGGAATACCTTGGATCATGGGAGGGGACTTCAACATGATCAAATCTCTTTCGAAGAAAAAGGGTGGAACCAGAGCTCTAATTAAAGACTCTTTAGCATTTCAAACCTTTACAGATAACATGAAACTAGTTGATACTCATACGAACATTGGCCTCTTTACTTAGAATAATAAAAGAGGAGGAGAGGCTCAGGTAGCCTCGAGTTAGTTGATTGTATATGAGGTCAAGTCTCCTAGCTAATGGAGTCAACAAATATATGTAAAATACCATTGCTTAACATAATAGAGATTTAGAGCAACACAACAACAACAAGGGTGGTTTTTCTCCTGAAAGGGTTTCCACCAGATATCTTGTGTCTTATGTGTGCTGATGTGTTTATGCTTTAATGTGTTGATCATTATTTCTCACATGGTTGTTTTGGTTTATCTGCTTACATAGTTACATGTTTATTGTTTATTCATATGCATTGGCTGCTGACATACCATGAGGTGATGCAACATTATGTGTGATTCAGTTGAGAAGTTAA